>CAJNDV010014558.1:165949-178449 GCA_905221635.1 Symbiodinium sp. CCMP2456
TGCTATCGAACCGCTGCGCTGCTGCGTTATTCAATTATCCATTGCAAATACTGACAACAAAGAGGGGCGGTTGGACAGCACCAAATTTTCCGAAAGGTGTCGTTTCAGAAAATTTTATTTATGCTATCGAGCCGCTGCGCTGGTGCTAGTCATCTATCCATTGCAATTACTGACAACAAAGAGGGGTGGTTCGATAGCACCAAATTTTCCGAAGGGTGTCGTTTCAGAAAATTTGGTGTTACCGAACCGCTGCATTTTCCGAAAACAAAGACGACGAAGGGCGGTTCGATACCACCAAGTTTTCTGAAGGGTTTCCTTTCATAAGAACTGGTGCTATCGAATCGTCGAACTGCTGCGCTTCTTTGTTCCCCATTGAAATACTGGCAACAAACAGGGCGGTTCGATAGTACCAGCTTTTCTGAAGGGTTTCCTTTCATGAAAGTTGTTGCTATCGAACAGCTGTGCTGCTGTGTTATCCATGGCCAGTACTGACAACAAAGAGGGGTGGTTCCAGAGCACCAAAGCTTCCGACGGGTGTCGTTTGAGAAAATTTGGTGCTATCGATCCGCTGCATCTTCCGACAATGAGGAGAGTGAAGGGCGGTTCGATAGCACCACATTTTCTGTATGGTTTCCTTTCAGAAAACTTGGTGCTATCGGACCGTTGCGCTGCTGTGTTATCCATTGCAGGCCTGACAACAAACAGGGGCGGTTCGAAAGCACCAAGTTTTCCGAAAGGGAGCGCCTGATAAAGCTTTGTGCTACCAAATCGTGCGTTCATGTGTTATCCACAGGCTCCGCTTCATTTTCCCTGTAAAGATACGTCCTTATCCATATGGTATGCATAAGGAAAACAGGGGTTATCAGGCATAGGGGGTTTTCTGTAGTGGATTCTACAGGCTGTTCGTATTTTATAATGCATATACAGGGCATATACAGTATAGACGGTCTGATATAAGGTATTCTATGAGTCCACAGATTTCCATAAGGTATTGCATAAGGTATTCTATCGGGTATAGCTGGTATTCGAGAAGGTATTCTACAGGCTATAGGGTGTTCACTAAGGTATATAGCTATACACATCGATGTAGGGTAATTTGTTAGGTAGTATTTGGGGTATTCTACATGAAAATCTTTAAGGCGTACAACAAGTGTAGTCTGCAAGGTATTCTATGGGCTAGTCTCCTAGATGTCAAATTTCATAGAAAGCCCTTACTCAGCAAGCCACAATTTGATTGGGTAATTCTCAATCTTGGGCTCCTGATCTTCCCACATAAATCCTACTGTATCGGGTAGTCTATAGAGGTATTCTAAGGGCATGCTGTAACTGGGTATCATGTACGGGCGGTCTTCTACAAGGTATTCCGCATCGTATTTCAATATTTTAGATGGTAGTGTGTATGACATATATAGGGTATATAGATAGGGGTTTCATGTAAAGTATTCTGTTAATTATTGTATAAGACATTGTATAAGACATTCTATAGGGCATTTTATACAGCATATATGGGATATTTTAGAAGGTATTTGATAATGTATTCTACAAGCCATGAGGTATTCAATAAGGTATTCATGAGCTTTTTAAGGTGTATTCAATAAGTTAGTCTGCAGGGTATTCTATATGAAACTGTTTAAAATATTTAAAGGTGGTATACTAAAGGTTGTTTTATAGGCTATTCTTCTACGTTCCTGACTTCCGTCATAGAAATCCCTTATTCAATAAGTTAGAGTTTACTTGTGCAATTCTCAGATCTGGTGCTCTTCCTGATATTCCCTATACAAAGCCTTATCTAGTCACAGAGTGCTCTATAGGGCAGGGATATATAAGGTATACAGCGGGTGTCATATATAGGGGCTCTTCTATAAGGTAGTCTACAGCATATTCCAGATGGTATTCTACAGGGTATATACAGCGTATATGGGGGGAGTTGTATAGAGCATTCCGTAAGGTATTTTAAAGCGTACTCTATAGGTTATTCCACGAGGAATTTTAAACTGTGTTCTATAGGGTATGTATAGGGGGTATTCTATAAGGTATTCAGGTATTTTCTACAACGGTCCTAGACTAAATAAGCTTTGATTTGTTCGAGGAGTTCTGGCTCAATAACCTGCAATTGAAAAAGGTCAGATCTTGGGCTCTTCCTGATTTTCGCTACGTACATACTTTATCTTTAAGGTATTGTACAGATTACTCGATAAGGTACACATATGTGGTATTCTTGAAGGTATTCTGTAGGTATTCTAGAGGCTATAGGTACTCAATAAGGTATATCTGAGGTATATAGGGGGTAGTCTATAAAGTATTCTGCAGGGTACTCTATATGAAACTGTTCACGGTATATAGAGGTGGTATGCTATAACGTGTTTAATATGCTATTCTTCTGCGTTCTTGATTTCCGTCCTGGAAAACCCCCACTCAACAAGTTACAATTTAATTGTGGAAATCGCAGATCTTGTGCCCCTCCTATATTCCCTGAATAAAGCCTATTCCCTACATAAAGCCGTATCTATTCCGTACTCCATCAGGAACATATGCGGTTTGCATAGGGTGTCATATGGTCAGGCACTCCGAGCCCCCCCCCCCCCCATGGTCCATGGTCCAGGATGCTCCCCCCCCTCCCCGCCCGGTGGGTGGGGTGTGGGTCCCTGAATTAGGTTAAGGGTTCAGCTTAAATTAAGGTTTTGAGTTTGCTGTTTAGGGCTTAAGGTTAAGAGTTGTAAGGCTTCGAGTCGACAAGAGCTTAGGGAGGGTTTCGGATGTAGGTTGGGTAGCGTGATGGTTTGTGCTCTGCTTCAAGCTTAGAGCCTGCGTTTAGGCGGGGTTTAGGGTTGGGTGTAAGGTTTAAAGATGTTTAAAGCATTAAGTAAACAGGGTTTATGGCTTGTAAGATCCCAGCCCTCTCTGTGACCCCTGGCCGCCCCCCAGCAGCCAACCGCCCCGACCCCTCTCAGCACATGCCAGCTCCACCCCTACCAGACCATGCCATTGAGGGGAGGGGGGGAGCTGGGAATGCCAGACGCCTGACTATATATATATATATATTCTTTATACATATATATATATATACATATATATATATATATATATGTTTGTTTGTATCGCGTGGGAACGAAATATTTGCAATGAAATGTAATTTGCCAACCAAATATGCACCGGGCAAATCCATGGAGTCCCGAAGCAAAAAACAAATGTGCATGTAAGGTTATGCTCATGTAGCAGTATAAACCCCTCTCAGGCACAGGACAGACGTCCTAGAGTAGGAAGACTTAAGATGGCATGTTGGGTCGCTAAGTACTTCACAACGAGTGCCAGCATAGCTCACGAACGGTGTCAGATGGTTGGAACTTGTTGGTAGTGTACTTGTGCTGGTGGTGTAGTTTTGAAGTGGAACAAGACTATCAGCATAACCGCACACAGTATAGTGAAGCAAAGTCACAGTCGACAACGGCTCACTACATTTTCCGTTTCAAAGGCGTGGTCTGCTTAAGCAGTACGGATCGCAGAAGCTGGAGCAGAGCCAGACGGCTTTTGTTCGCACCCCAGGCCCTCCGAAACAGGCGGACGAGCCAGCGTCGCTCGGCATTCAGAGATCATTCAGTACGGTTCATAGGCTTGCTGGCAGCCAGACTTCAGGCTTTGTCGGACTTCTGTGTCACCTCTCGTAGGCACACGTTGTCTATGGAAGGGTTTCACCAGCCCAAGCCTCTCAGGAGCTCGAATCCCTTTGCTGGGCTGACTGCACCAGAGCCGAAGGACCTACCTTCTGGTTTTGCCTGGCAGATGGCTTACAACGTAGCCGAAAGCGAGGAACTGGACTTTGCAGACATATTGACGGGTCTCATAAGCCCAGGCCAGGAGGTCCGGAGATCCGAATTTCTCTGGTGTTCCTTCCACCAGCGCAAAATCGCACCAAACTGTCACACAGTTGGCACTGAAGCCTGGAAATCCCCAACTCTCGGTGTCTAGTGTCGGCTTGTGCTTAAGGAGCCCCTTTTGCGAAGCCCCCTCGAAACACTTGCAGGCTACAAGCAGTCACTCCACCTGTCTACCCCAAATTTACTGCAAGGCATGTCGATTCGCCAGGTCTCGAGATGGAATCGACTTGCCAAGACACGTAACCCGATCTGATCTGCAATTTCTGATATTATGTACTAGTTTACAAAAGTTCAGAGCAATGGTCGCAGATTGCAAAGTTTGGTAGACTGGCCCTGGCAGGAGACGAAAGCCACCCCGGCTCCAGCGGCTCCAGCAGAAAGCAACATTACCCCCGCAGCAGGCAGGCCTTTGGAGGTTTCGAGCTTCGCAAGCATCCAGCAGCCATATATTGCAGCGACAATGGAAGTGGTGATGAGCTGTCGTTATCACGATGCAGAGAATTGAGGGTTTTGAGCACCAGCAGCCTCCAGTCCTATGCACTGCTCCCATTCGCGATTGCAAACATCTCTGAGACTCAGGAAGCAGATGGGGTTTAGGGTTGCGTGTTTCTGACTAGTACTAGTACCACTACTATTACTGCTACAAGTATGACTACTATGCCTCACGGACTGCAAGCGGAGGAAGCAGATGAGAACCAGCTCCTCACCCCTTGACCTTGCAGATCCATGACGCAGCCAGTCCAGAAGCCCAAAGACAATCCTCGGGAGGCACGGAGGAGGCTGCACCGGAAGGCCCCGTCAAGGTGGAGACAAAGGACCCTTGCCTCGGGTTTTGCTGAGATCATGGCCCAGACGGCAGTTCAGAAAGGGCCAGACAGTGCTTGCAAGGGATGTGAGCTTATCCGGAGCATGATTCGGAAAGCGTGACAGACGGCGGCGCAAGGAAGACTTCTGGCGCGTCCAGATCGAGGCAATCTACCGAAAGAGGCGGGAAGCTGTTTTCTTATCAAGTGCTCGTCCCTGTAGACGAATCTCTTTTTTTCAATGAAAACTTGGTCAGTTACCAGCCCCAGTACCAGGAAGAAGGTTTCTGAGGTCTCTTCTGCCCAAAAGCGGCCACAATGTCTCAATTACCGCAGTGCCCAAATTGGGTTTGGATTGGGTCTGCATGGACTGCCTGTAGCCAGCATGAGTCAGAACCTATCATACCATAATATTGGCAGAGCAAGGTGAACTTACCAGCAAAGGCGCAGAAATTGCCAGTCCAACTGGAAGCTATGCAACCGCATACTGCCATTTGTGTTTCCAGCAGCGCTTCAGCTGAAACTCTGCCCGCGGTGCTAAGGAACCCAAGGAAGCTGCGCCTCGACTGAGAGAAGATGTTTCCCTGAAGTATTGGTTTTCCTTTGCCACGAGCAAGTCATGGTGCTTGTGCTAGTTTCTGTAGTGCAAATGCTGCTGCGCCTGCTACAGCACCACAGCAGAAACATCAAAAGCAAAAGCAAACAACAGCAGCAAGAACAGCAGCAGCAGCAGCAGCAGCGACCGCAGCACCACCAACATCAAGAAGAGCAAGAAGAGCAACAAGAGCAGCAACAACATGATTAACAGGGGTTACCGCCACCACCACCACCACCACCACCACCACCACCACCAGGAACAGGAACAGGAACAGGAACAGGAACAGGAACAGGAACAGGAACAGGAACCGCGACCGCAACAGCAACAGCAACAGCAACAGCAACAGCAACAGCAATAGCAATAGCAATAGCAATAGCAATAGCAATAGCAACAGCAACAGCAACAATAACAGCAATAGTAACCACACCATCATCAGCAACAGCAGCAACACCAACTACCACAAGCACAGACGCAACAGCTATCACCAACAGCAACAACAGCAGCAATCCAGTAGCAGCAGGAAGAGGAAGAAGCTGTAGTAGTAGTAGTAGTAGTAGTAGTAGTAGCAGCAGCAGCAGGAGTAGTAGTAGTAGTAGTAGTAGTAGTAGTAGTAGTAGTGGGAGTGGTAGTGGTAGTGGTAGTAGTTGTAGTGGTAGTAGTAGTGGTCGTCGTCGTCGTGGTGGTAGTGGTGGCGGTAGTGGCGGTGGCAGTAGCGGTAGTGGTAGTAGTAGTAGTAGTAGTTGTCGTCGTAGTAGTAGGAGTAGGAGTAGGAGTAGGAGTAGGAGTAGGAGTAGGAGTAGGAGTAGGAGTAGGAGTAGGAGTAGGAGGCGAAGTAGCGGCGGTCACTGTTGGGAAAAGACAACACGACACGACCTCTACACCACCACTACTTCTGCTCCCACTACTGCGGCACAAGTATTGCATACTGTTGCCGCCCTTTACAAAGCTGCAGCTACCGTTGTTGCTTGTCCGTGCTAGTGCTAGCTCTAGACAAGTACTATCACTGCTACCATAGTAGACCTGCGTTTTGTCTATGACCATCTTCTCTGACAGCAAAATCGCAGAAAGTTGTTACGAAGGCCGTTCTGTCGGATGGTGTTAAGGTAATCCAAGTTTGTTCATCTCTGATGGCCCCATTTAGTGGGATGCTCGATTTTGGGGGGTTGTTTGATTTGAGCGTACATAGTTATGATGTGAATGAGGAATGAGTGGTCTTTGTCGCAGGCACCCTAGCCGCCCTAGCCTCGTTGAAGCCAAAGTCCATGTCGCAGGGGTTCAGCCTGCGCATGGGAACTGATGCGCAAGACACTTCATATCTTAAAGCTGGAGCTCCAGAACTCCGGACTACCGCCGTGAGATATGACTGGGGCGGTGGGAGGAACGACGTTCCGAAGCTCATGGAGAAGCACAAGGGAAAGGAAGTCATCCTTTTCAAGAAGGCTCGTCCTGGTTGCTCGGTTGGCTGGCTTGCCTTGGGACCCTTTGTCCAATGCTACGAACTGTCGCATCTTCGCATGCGCAATCAGTCGGGTGCAAACCATCAAGCATGCTAAAATAGTAATGAGCTAACTACGAAATGAATTAAGCAATGAAAAATGTTCAGCAATTAACTGACTAATTCAGTTATTGGACACTTACCAAATTAATTCAGCAGTTCTTATATCTATATATATATATATACATACATGTGTATATATATATATATACACATCCTAGCCCTAATTCCTGCCCTAAACCGCAAACAGGTGTGCCAGCGCTATGATCTGGACCCCTCGAAGATCTATACGAACGAGGACGCTTGGTCAGGCCTGAAAGGACTCTGCATGTGTCCTATGCTGGAATGTACCAACAGCTGTTATTGAAATATACGAAAATGTCCTTACAATGTAGAATCACATGTTAAACCAACCCTGTTCTCCTTCTCCTGCTCATTCGGTTCAAGGGCTTGGTGGTTAGGCCGTGTTCCCACGGCTTCTTGTCACATGTTTGTACCTTCCAAGCCCTTTGTTAATTTCCTGAGTGACGTGGTCAGGCGAAGACAGGGAGTTCAAGGACAGTGCGTTCCCAGTGGGGAAGTTCGGGCTCAAGACCCTAACCGGGATTCCTGCTTGAGCTTTTGTACTGTCCATCTCTGCACAGCTTCTTATAGCCCCTGAAAAGTTGCAGATTCCCGCCGTGAGATTATCAGGCACCTTCTTCCTCAACTTGTATATTTCCCTGCGCTCCCCTGCAAAGACTGAGCTCAGAGTTTGAATCCAACTAACCCGGCCTGCTCGGGGTTTAGGGTTTAGAGAACTGAACTGTCCAGGCACCGAACTCTGGAGTTGTCAATCGGTCATGGGTGCTGCAGTTTGAGGTATCGGGTTCACGGTTTTTTGAAAGGCCCGCGCAACCGAGCCATTGTGTAGGTTTCTCAAACCTTTTCCAGCACCCTAGGATCTACCTCGACAGGACCTCCGTGACTTTAGCCCTTTTTCAGTGTCTCTCTCACTCGCTCTCTCTGCCTCTCTTTCTTCGTCGCCCTCTGTAGGATTTGGTGTGCGCAAATAGGCCAAGACCGATGAAGCACAACCGATGCAAGATTGGACGAAACGACATAGAATAACACTGGAGGGGAAAAGACTAGACGAACACAGAGCCTTCAAAAGCAGTTTCAGCAAAGGCCCGAACAATTAGCCGTGATTCTGGGGACAGCTGCAGTCTTGTGCGTCCCCGACAGCAGTTCCGGAAGCAGTTTCTCCGACGGCTGTTCACAATCCCCTATGAAGTGTAAGCGCCTCATGAACCCTACGTAGCACTTGAAAATCACGCGATGAGGACGATCCCGATGAGGCTGAAGGAACAGGCGAGGTGGTTTGCATTCGGCTCTTCTTGTTGCATTTTTGGGCTTTCCTGGGAGAGTTGTCGATAAGATCCGAAATCGGATAAGGACTGCAAGCAAGATGGCTTGCTGACACACGACCATACGACATTACGTTGCGGCCTGTGTTTCTTGCTCAGAGAAACCAAGGTCAATGTGCCAGACATTGACGCGATGCAAAGCCTTGAAGCAAGCCCCAAGCCATGAGCATAACAGCCCGTTGTTCGCAAGTTCTGCAGAGTTTCGAGTTTAGTAGAAAGGGCCTGTTATCAAGTCTGCTGCTGAAACAGGATCGTTTTGCGGCACCCATGCAGTGTCATTTTTGTTTCAGGCTCAGCAGCCTCGTCCGGTTCACTTTTCGGCGAAGCAGCGGCTGCTCCAAGTGGGACAGGCTGACCGAGAGCGACAGGTTTTGTGGTTCGTCGGAGTTGGGGGACGGCTTTACAATGCTGGGTGGAATCCCTTTTTGGAAGAGCGCAGGGTGCCTTGATGGGTTTGCATGGAAAGACGGCCATAGCCAAATCTAGTCTCGACCAGGCGTTCCCAACCTCTTCGGCGGAACCACGGGATCCATCTTCTCGACCGCACCGGCTTCAGGAGGCTCAGGAGGTGCTTCTATCTTTGGCACACCGAGTTCAGGGGGCTCCCTTTTTGGCACACCGGCCTCAGGCTCAGAAGGCACGGGCAGTGCGCCCGCGCTCTTCGGTGCCTCCTCCGGCTCGATTTTCGGAGCTACTGGTACCAGCGGATCGGTTGGGTCGATCTTTGGCAACGCTTTCGGGGAGAAGACGGAGAAGCCTGAAGAAGGCAAGTCGATCTTTGGAATCTCTGGGTCATCTTCTACATCCTCCCTTTTTGACCCGGCAACTTCTGGCTCCGGTCTTTTTGGTGCCCCATCTGGCGGTAGCGCGGCCTCCACCAACATCTTTGGCTCCGGCGCCAGCTCCGGAAGCTCCTTGTTCGGAGGAGCCTCAACTGGCACCGGCACCTCCATCTTCGGGGGCGCTCCCAGCGCCCCTGCAAGCACTGGCAGTATCTTCGGCTCCGGAAGCTCTGGGAGCCCTGGGGAGCCCGGCTCTACAGCGACCTCTGCCTTCGTCTTTGGGGCCTCGGCGACCACCGGCTCTGGGTCGTCCCTCTTTGGAGGCAGCGGCATCTTCGGAGCTTCCAGCGGCTCGGGCACCTCCATCTTCGGGGAGCCAGGCCTCTTTTTCGAAGCTTTGGGGAAGCTCCAGGCTCTGAACATCGAGTCCTTCTGCTTGGTCTGTGAGGTGTATAGATTTCTTTCGTAGCCTTTCTAAGCCAGATGTTTTGCTGTAGTAGGCCAGGGTTGTTCTAGTCGGTCGACTTCGCGGAAGCTCATGTCCAAGTAGAAGCTGTCTTGCAAAGAGATGGTGTGTCTTTGTTCTGAGCTCCGCTTGGCGGTCTCGGGCTGAACCCCGGACCAAAGTTGTCATGTCGCGAGGATGCTAGCCGGGTGATGTTAAGCAAATGGTGGCCATCACATCATGACGATGTATGGCAATGATCTCCATCACGCTAATTATTCAGCTTTGCGACGCTTAAGGCTTCCAATCCGCAAAACCTGGAACAGGAAATAGAAGAATGCAACATCTCGCTTTCGAATGGTCCCACGACATGTAGGTCACATCCGAGTCCAATCCCCGCACGTCGTAAGTCCAGCAGGCAAGCCGGCCGCTGCTCCACTCTTCGAGTCAGGCCATGATGTTTGAGAGGTTGGATTTGGGGTTTAGGGGCTTAGTGCATTGCAGTCCCTGCTCAAAAAACAGGGGTTTACTGTTTAGGATTTTCTGGGACGTTTCTGTACATTGTAGGATCGTGAGAAGCTGCGAGCCCGAATTGAGCTGTCCTCACGCGATATCAGCTTCGCCTTGCAGGCAACATCTTCGCGGGTGGGGGTAGCAATCCCTTTGCAGCGAGCTCTTTGTTGGCATTGCTGAGTGTGCGCAGGTCGAAAGCTGTTTCGAGTTTAGCCTGCGAAGCTGGGTACCCAGAGAACCCAATACCCCTTAAGGAATATACATGCAATTATAGGGGCCCTAATATTATGATTTAAGGTATATTCCCTAATTAAGACCCCTTAATTAAGGAATATACCTTAAATTATAGGGGCCCTAATATTATGATTTAAGGTATATTCCTTAATTAAGGGGTATTAGGTTCTCTGGGTAGGCAGCAGCGGAGCTGACACCATGTTGTGGCTCCGGCCCTAAAGCCCCGACCGCCACGTATCGAAAGAGTTTTGGGGGGTACTTGGAGGTAGTTATAATTGGGGTTATAAGGTTCCTTTAAAGGGTTCTATAGGGTTTAGGGTTTAGGGTTCATGGGTAGTTATAAATGGGGTTGTAAGTAGGGTAACTATACCTACTACCCATATAATAGGGGACTTATAACCCCACTTATAACTACCCGTGAACCTCCAAGTAGCCTGCTTGGCATTCGACCCTGATGCCCAAACACTACAACACTTCAGAACACGTCTCGATCCCCCTGGAAGCCCTATCAGCTGAGCAGCCGAGCTCCGAAATGGCAAGGCACAGCTGATGCACCCAGCACTGCAGGAGCTGCGATCACGAGTAGAATTTCCTAGCGAGCATCCCAAAAGAAAACTGCGGCTGTAGGAGCGAGGATGCGACATGTTGACGTAGGAGGCGATAGATCCCGCGCCTTCGCCGGTCTGTTTCTGAAAGACTCGCTTCAGGTTATTGACTTGCTGCTTCCGCATTAGCGGAATGTATGAATCTAGTACACCTTTCTTTGCAGCATGCAGCTCCTCGAAGCACTGTGAAAACACTCGGAGGAGGCATCTTCTGCGGAGGTGGGGCCACCACAAGTGGCAACATCTTCGGGAGCAACTCCAGCTGGTTGCCCGGAGGTTTCGAACATCGGAATCCGTCTCCGCGACCTGAGTTTTTGCAATTGTCCTTGCGGTTCAGGCGATTGCACAAGTCCTGATGCAAAAAGTCCGACATACAGTAAAGATCGACATGCGCCACAAGCAATCGTACTGCTTTGATTTTGCAGTAATTATCAGGAGCATCCCCCAGCACCCGTGGCGTATTGCTGAATCTCTTCGCTTGGAAGTTGGCTTTCTACAACGGCCAAGACTAACGATGGCCAGACTCCAGAATACAAGCCGGAAGCAACTAAAATGCCAGAACGTCGTTTAGTGTTTTGTCCTTGTCCTGCGGCTAAGGCGGTGGCAGCACCGAGAGCCTGTTTGGCTTCGGGTCAGGTGGCAGCGCAGCAGTTGTAAACACCCACCCAGTGCTTTTTAGATACCTATCCGTCTCTCTCCATTTCTCTCCATCCGGACACCTTCCCACCAAAACTGAGACTCTGTGTGTGTTTGTGTGTGCGTGTGTGCGCATGCTGGCAGACAGATGACTGAAGCGCTGGGTAGTCGATGGATGTACAAAGATATACATCTGATTATTACATGCATGTAGCTTTCTCCCTCCGTCCCTTTCCAGATTGTGTTGTCTGCACAGGCAACACGAGCGCTGCTGGCACAAGCGGTAGCACCAACAAGCCACTTGGTTGTTCTGCCACCTTGGTGCTGCATGGGTGAACAGTCATAAGATAGGACAGAGGCTCCGCTATGGCTCTAGCCCGCAGGGCTTCCCATCAGCATTGACAGCAGAATATCAAGCCGGCAGGTGCTCCCACAAACAAGCTTCGTTGGCATGTCTTCAGGCGCAGCAAACCCAGGCGAGCAGCCTAGGTGCCTACTGTGGCGCCTACTATGACTATGAGCACAGCATGTTACTGTAATCTCTAAAAACCCTACATCCTAAACCTACAAGCTCTAAACCTTTCCTTCCTTGTAGCCTTACTTGCTGCAAGAAGCTTCCAGCCGAGGAAGAAACGGCGGGCTGAGTAGCAGCTTACAGCTGACTCCATGCGCGAGGGAGCGAAGCGCCATCGAGGGCGTGCTTGGTGTGCAGATACATGTACGAATGAACAAGTACCTGCACAGTTACACATACATGCATACCGCCTACATACCTACCATTCTGACTTTGGGGATGCAGCATCCGAAGACACCATGCGGAGTGTGGCGGGCAGCTGCCTGGCGCGATTCCACTGTAATCATCTACATACATATATACATATATACCTACGTACTTACGTACTTGCATACACGTTTGTTCACAGGCGCACTCTTTCCATCCATGATGCTTGGGACTGCCAGGCTTGAGGTTGCCAGGAATCGAGTTTTCGATACGGGCTTGGAAAGCCCGGGAGTCCGGGAGGGGGTTTGGGGATCTTCATGGCGAGCTGGGCAGGGTGGATTTCCGAATCGTCTGACGACCCTTTCTAGCCTCGTTGGAGGGCATGCG
>CAJNDV010014559.1:16861-32559 GCA_905221635.1 Symbiodinium sp. CCMP2456
TTAGGGTTTAGGGTCTAGGCCTTGGGCTTCTTGGCTGCACTTGAGCCCTGCTGCGGCGAGGAGCATGAACCAAAATAGCAGAGAAGAGACCTTGCAACCTGGATAAGCTTTAGGGCGTTGGGTGGTTGAAAGCCCCCTTTTCATGGCTGCCGAGGTCCGGAAGCCTGTTTAGGATCAGCTTTGGGATTTAGGGTTTTGGGTTTTGGGCCTCCGACACCGTCCTGAAGCCGCGACCCGAACCCGGAACGTTACCCCAAAGGCCCAAAACATCAAGGCCGCCAGCCCAAAACTCCAGGGCCCCTCACGCCTGAAAGGAAAGGAACCCTAAAGGGAAGCCTTCGAAGAACCCTTATAGGGTTTAGGGTTTAGGGTTTAGGGTTTAGGGGTTTAGGGTTTAGGGGTTAGGGGTTTAGGGTTTAGGGTTTAGGGGCAAGCCTTTTAGAAGAACCCTTATAGGAACCCTAAACCGTTCACTCTAAACCCGACATCGACAGAGCTCTCCAGCAGGGGCCCAGGCATACGCCAGATGCGAGATGGATGCCATCTTGACGTCGATCCAACTATGGCCCACGGCGAGGGTGTTCGATTTTGAGGTCTGATGTATGTTTATATGTGTATATGTGTATATACACAAAACTGTTTGTGTGTGTATATATATATATGCATGTATATATAATATTATATATACAGAGATAGATAGCTCTGAGGTGTATATAGGGACCCTGCGGGGAACTTATCTATTTGGCTGCTGGTAGCTCGATGCTGCTGTCATGTGGGGGGCTTCGGGGCGTTAGGCTGTTACAGCGGCATGGTGGCATAGTGGGGTTTGGGCATCTGTTTTTGAAGCCTGAGGCGACGCTTGCAGCTGCTGAAAACGGCTTTTGCAGTAAGAGGTGTCTGACTTTGACATGCAGCATCTTCTGAAGTATGCCCAAACTCCAGTCCGAAGTTCTCAAGCCTTAAACTGGCGATGCTGAAGGCGATTCCGGAAGAATGAGGTCTACTCACGACTCTGCGATGCTTCTACATCTCCGCAGATCTCAGGTTGAGGGTTGAGGGTTGTGGGTTGAGGGTTGAGGGTTTAGGGTTTAGGGTTGAGGGTTTAGGACCCATGTCCGAGTTTCGAGCTTCTCGCTCTGCTTTCTCTTCTTCTCGCCCTCCTCGCTCTGCCTCTCCCTTTCCCCCTCCTTTTCCGGCGTTTTGGAGGGCTAGAGGCTGGAAGGCCTGGGGCGATTTATGGGTCCATTCTCGAGATTAGGGTCCCTTTAGGGTCCTTTTTAAAAGGCCGCCGTACTATTCTGGGGACCTAAAAGGGCACCCTAATTCAGAACTACCTACAGTGTTGTCGGGCCTTTCCTGACACGACGAGGGTTCTGGTGGTCTGCACTTTCTAAACCCTAAACCCGAAACCCCAAACCGCAGGAGCGGGAGCTCGGAAGTTGCTGGACCCCTTCCGAAGTTTCAACTGTAGCGCAAGAAACTTGGAGAAACCCAAAGCCCTAAAACCTGTTACAAAAACCTAAACCCTGAATAGACTGGGCTTCGGATCTTGACATGTGAAGCCTAGGGAAGAAACCCTAAACCCAAACACCCTAAACCCTAAACCCAAACCCCTGGGAAGCAGGTTTTGGGGCCTCGGGGCGTTTGGAGCTTCGCGCGGGGGCCCAAGGCTTCGGAAACTCTCCTCGGGCTTTGGGCGTAGTACGGGGGCCTTCATAGGCTTTGGGGTTTAGGGTTTAGGGTTTTTATGCGTAGTACGGGGGCCTTCATAGGCTTTGGGGTTTAGGGTTTAGAGTTTCTATGCGTAGTACGGGGGCCTTCATAGGCTTTGGGGTATGTCATAGTATGGCTTAGGGCTTTGGGTTTAGGGTTTATAGGGTTATAGCACAGTTATATTCACGAACTTAAAGGGATACTATTGGTAATTGTGCAGGACCCCAGCTAGGAGTTTTTCGTCGTCATGCGCAGCCACGAACACAAAGACCTTGCAACCGGTGCCGAAAACTAGGAACCCTGGTAAGCCCTACTATACTAGATTTTTCAAACCCCCTGACCGTAGCCCGTACATTAACCCCTAACGGAACCCTGAACCCTTATAGAAACCCTAGAAGCCTTATGACCACGGCTCTTTTTTCACGGAGATGCCTGTTTCGGAGTTTCTGTCGGCAGCTCACTCGGCAGCAAGGGCGGCTCGAACAATTCCCAGTCTTTGGTCAAGTTCCATGCCTGCACCAATAACCCTGAAAATTATGTGTAATAACCGTAATTGTTCTTGCTCTTGTGGTGATAAGTATTACTTCTAGGATGCATGCCATTAGTGGTGTCATACGAGCATTGACATTCCTGCTTTTCTTGCTTTGGGTATGAGCAGTGAATGCCTTTTGACACATCTGGATGGAAA
Source organism: Symbiodinium sp. CCMP2456 (assembly GCA_905221635.1). Classification (NCBI taxonomy): domain Eukaryota; class Dinophyceae; order Suessiales; family Symbiodiniaceae; genus Symbiodinium; species Symbiodinium sp. CCMP2456. The sequence continues at coordinate 19,263 of CAJNDV010014559.1, forward strand.
GATGAGGATCAGAGGTGTCGGGCTACAAGATGTTAGTGGCTTCAAGGTAACTTGAGGCCCAAATCTTATGCCCCAAAGCTTATAACCGACGAAAAGACCCAGATTTTTCTGAAACCAATACTGCCTGTAGCTCTTCTGGGTTACCGGCTGGGAGTGAGAACCCGAAGGATTTCGCAGTGGGTGTTCAGGAACCGTGGGCCGCGTTAGCGTTTAGACTTAAGTGAACCATGTAGCAGCTTTGAATTCAACGTTTATCGGTTAGCATTGGGTTTGGGGACTCAGGGTTTTTGTTTCGGTTTAGGAATCAAGGTTTTGGGTTTTGGGTTTGGGTTAGACTTGCGGGTTTGGCGTTTGGACATTTCCGGAACCCAGGCAACGAAGCCCGAATCCCTCAACCCTAAACCGCCCAAACCCCAAACTCTAATATGGGCAATTCCCCAAACTAGGGCTCTGTCTAAGTCCCCAATAAAGTACGACACCCTTATAAAAGGGACCCTAATTTAGAGAAATGCCCATATAGAGGTCGGAATGATTTGTAACAGTGTCTCCTTGTAATCCCTATATATTGATACTCTAACACATCCGGAAACACTCCTCGAGACTACTAAGGCCTCTATATTGAACCCTAAATGTTAATCCGAAGCCAGAGCTTTCGGGCTTGGGTTAGGGTTTAGGGTTTAGGAGGGTTTAGAGTTTAGAGAGGCTGCAGCCAACACTTCTCAAGGCGAGCCCCAGGCTCCTAGGGAGAGGAGGTTTGATGCAAACATACATTTCGGCACTTGGGGGTGCGGGGATCAATACAGGAATTAGGATTTGGGGTTTCTTTTTACGTGCAATAGCCTCTTTACTCCATCTACACGCGCGAGACCTGCTCCAAAGGAGCATACAGTTGGTCTGTGCAACAAACAGCAGACCCAAAATCAAACATTGCTGTTATGCCACAAGACACCAACTAACGGCTTTCAAGACGAGCCCTCCTCACTGACATCATCAGGACTACGGTCACCAGATCCATCAGCTTCATTCATCAGGGCGGTCCTCAAGCAAAGCAACCAGACTGCTCACCCCCGACCCCAGAGCATCGCCATCAGCTTCAACTTCTCGGCCTCGACTCCGTTCCCGATGCACAGACCGGGTCGAAGGAGGATCACGTTGGGGACGGGGTCGAGCAGCTCGTTGACGTCGTCGGTCGACCATACCATGTCGAGCTCGTCGTAGGCCGGGAAGTTGTGGAACAGAATCTCCGGGGACATTCTCACGTCCAGAGTGATGTAGAGCTCTCCATCATCCTCCCAATACCAACGCCCTTCGGGTACTTCTCGTCCTTGCCGATGGTGAAGTTGACGAACATGTCCACGCCACACTCGCCGACGATAGCCCGCGATCGTATGACGACCCGTCGCGTCGGGAAACATGACCCGGAGCTGTTCCGTGGTGCGTGGCAGGTGTGGTTGGAGTAGAACCGACGGTGCTGGCACTATATGGTTCGGCCTCGACACACAGGATCCTGAGCCATGAGCGCCTTCTCTCGCCACGCTCTGCCAAATCTGCGCATCCATAGCTGCCCCATTGAAAGGAACCGCACTCCATCAGGACCTCCTCCGAAGCCATAATCATCAGTCTCGAAGATGGAGGAGTTGACGCTGTCAATCAAGAAGTCGTCGAACAACATCCACTGCGTTTGCATGGCCTCCCTAAACCAGCTCCGTGTTCACGTTGTCCCGCACGATGTCATCAGGCATGACTACAGTAAAGGTCGTAGTGGACGTGGAGGAACTCGCCGCGGTCCAGGTCAGGTTCAGAGACCGGCAGGAGAAAGTAGAAGAGTAGGAGGAAGTCGACGAAGAAGTCACCTATCCAACAAGGGGTCCGCCACGCCACACCAGGAAGTCACCCCAACCTGAACCAAGACTGTTGGAACGCACTCAGATACCAGGGCCATGATCTCCGTGGTGCCTGTCTTCGAAGAGGAAGAACTGGTCCAGAGGTCACTGCTGGTCTGGATCAAAGACACCGCATCCCACATGAAAGGCGTCGTTGTTGTCGAGGAGGTCTGTTCATCCGCCTCATTCACTTCACGCCGGAAACTACCCATGAGCGCCGCAGGAGCCGGAGGCAAGCTTGACACCCCGGAACGGCATAGGGGTCACCAGACAGAGAAAAAAGAGCCGGAGGAGGATGAGTCGCTGTCACCTGCATCCATGATGAACCATAGACCGGGTTCGGAACGGGAGGACCACGTGGTGGATGATCGCCTGGAAGAACTTCTACCGGCTCAATGCTCCCATCCGAGTCCACGGCCAAACCGCTATCACAGCTTCCCGGGAGGCTGGCGGCGACGGTCCATGTGGGAGCCTCGGTCACCCGACGACGAAGCCGGTTCCACTCAGACTTCCTCACGGCTCATGCCGCTCTGTTCCACATGATTACTTGGACTGTCAGTTTGAGGCGAGGGCGTGCCCTCCCTTTCGCCAGCCTGGAGTTGGACTTGTAAGTTCCCTTCGAGCATCTGCATCAGCATCGGAATGGTCTGCCGGGCCCAGCTGAAGAACCTCCACCGGCATCATTTCTTGGCACTCTCCGAATCGGCAGGTATCCTCGAGGCATTAACTGCCATGAGAGGATCTCCACCACAGCTCCGAGCGAGTCGAGGCCTTCAGATGCTCTCTGGACCATACAGCCGAGGGCCCAGCGACTCTCCGGGCCGGTGCCTTGTGTCTGATGCCCGTGCATGGAGTCGAGGAGGGTTTCGACCCGTCGCACAATGTGCTGTGGTACGCCGTTCTCTTGGAGTCGTTGTCTTTCAGCACCAGATAACTGCATCAACTAAACTGCGTCTGTCCGCGCTTCACGTACTTCAGGAAACTGTCCAGCGTTGGGCAGCACGGGCATCGTAGAAGAGCTGGTAGACCATAGCACATCATCCCCAGTCAAGGAAAGTGGAGGCGGAGCCGATGTGCTTGTACACGTAGAGGCGCCACATCCCTCCCACGCACGCCATGCATCCCATTCTGCTTAGGTCCACGTTGGTCCTTCGGTGGCTTCCGGGAAACCGAGGGCAGGTCGACCGCGTTATTCTCAGGGAGGGTTGGTGCCGGTGGAGTCGAAGTGTCAGCCACGTCGGAGTCATTGGGTCGCGTCGACGACTTTTCAAGGTTTGCTTTGTCTCTGGCATAGGAAAAAAAGCCACGCAGGTTTCCACTGACCACGGAAATAAGCTTCCATTCCGGCCGCTTTTCTGCCCATTGTTGTGCACCACCGCCTCCTTGATGAAAGCGCGCGTCCTCTACTGTCCTACTTCTTGGCTGGAACACGCCATGTCTCCAGAAACCCGTACTGCTCATAGACGAAAAGTTGGAGTTCAGGGGGCCTCCGTGTCGGCTGTGTTGCCCTGGTCGGTCTCTTCCCCAACTGTTGTCGAGTTTTCATCCCAAGACCCTGGTAGCCCGTCCGTTACAGAAGACCTGCAACTCCTCACCATAGTAGGTCGTGGCCCAGATCACCGTTGCACCACTGCCCGTGACAGCCGTGCCATGTACCACGAAACGTTCCGCGCCTGCTTCATCAACTGTGGGGAGGGTACTCGAACAGGATGGTTGGACGGCCATGCGTTCTTGTTGACGATTCGAATTTTGCCATCGGCATGGTGCCAGCGGCCACCACGGTACGAATCTTTCCTCCACGCTGAGTGATCCCTTCCGGAGGTCAGGTCCACCACAGGCAGATTGGTGCCGAGCTGGTCACGATCAGGGCTGTCCAGGGAAGTGCACGTAGAACTCGACCCCACCGTGTTGAAAGACAAAGACGAGGAGGAAGAAGTAGGAGTCGGGGAAGTCTGAGGGAACACCCTCACCCCGGCTCTCCCAATGTAACTCCCGTTCATGCACCCAGGTATGACCGGTCCACGTCCTCGTAGAGCACGTCGATCCCTGACGAGTTCCAGCCAATCAGTACTCGCCTCTGCATTGGACGCACCGCCGTCGGAGGGGTAAGGCGTCACCCCCAAGGTTCAGCGGAGGTAGGGCGGACGGAGTAGAATCCTCGTCCACGAGTTGTCGGAGTTCGTTTAGGGTTCAGGGTGTAGGGTTTTAGGCTGTGGGTTTAGGGCTGTGTAAGCTCTACCCCTTTAGCACACCCCGCATCAACCCAGCTCCCCACGACATGGCAACCGCTCCTCGCGCCCTTCATCCTGGCAGATGGCCCAGCCTGCCTGCTCGAGAATTCCGTGGTTTGGGGAGCGGAGTGGGAGCTGATAAGGATCTTTAGTACATGATATGGTTTCCTCATGTTCCCTTATGAAGGTAACTTGCAATAAAAGTTTTTGACAAGAAAGGGGCAGTTGAGGCCTAGCCCATAGCACCTATGCTTCTGGATTGGCGCTCAGGATTTTCACGGGGTCTAGGAATTGTTGGTTGCTTTGCTGGTCTGGGCCTTGCTTTCCATTGCGACCCTGACAGTCATTATGCCTTCCGGCCCATGGACGTAGTCTGGTTGTTGCGGCATTGAAGTCGTCCTTGTGTAACCCCTGCACTTACTACTGTGCTTCTCGGGATGCTGCACGCTATTCAAGAAGTTCACGTACTAGAAAGAGAGGGTTCAAACAGCACATGCAAGGAGCCAACTCTGAGGAAATGAGTGAGCTGTTAACACTTGAGGGCATGACACGAGACTTTGCCACTTCAACTACATAGATAAACCTGCAGGATTGTCACACAGGATGCCATGCTTGCGCATGTCAATAGTGCGAAACATGATGTGATCACTGCGAAAGCTGGCTGCATGTGAGTCAGTCTAAAGAGCGCTACACGTGAAACTTCTTCTTTCCAGGTGTTGGAGAAAGCGGCAGACCATGTTTAAGACAGAATCTACTGCTCGAGCTCAATGCTTCCTTCACTCCATCAGTAGCGCTGCAGTGGTGGACGGAGAAGACTGCACGATCCGCTGCAATTGGAAGACTACACATGTAAGCTTTTCCGGCCACAAGCAGGCTGTCTGATGGGCCCTGAGACTTGAGACGTTTGTATGTGCCTGGCCTTTGGGGGTGTGTGATGCCGGTTCGTCTGAAGCAGGCAAACTTTCAAACCGACAGCTGCAAACTTTAACTGAAGCTTGCGCAGAACCCTGAACCCTAAACTAGACGTGGGTTTGCAACCAACATCCCCCCGAAACCCGAAGACCCCGTCACCCTAAATATTTAATCTAACCCAGATCCTCCAGGTGTCCCCGAAAGCCCTGAACCTGTAAAGAACCCTCTTAAAGCCATGCAAACACTATAAACATCGTCGGAATCCTTATAAAGAAACCTAGAACTCCTTTGAACAAATCCTGAGAACCCCTTTTCATAAACCCCCCAGGTAGGGCCTTGTCGTCAGTCATGCGACCCAGCTTCCAGAAGTTATGGGGGCTCCGAAACATGTGGCATTCCTGGGCGGCGTTCGTCTAGTGCAGATAGCAGTTTGGGGTTTAGGCCTTAAGGTTTAGGGGTTTACGGGTTTAGGGGTTCGGGTTTAGGGGTTTAGGGGTTTAGGTGTTTAGGGATTTACGGGTTTGGGGGGTTTGGGTTTAGCACCTTTTGTCCACCTGCCCCTTAAGTTAGGTTGAACGCCACCTTTGGCTGAGGCAGCAGCTAGCTTTTGCACAGGCCATGAGTCTTTATGAACCCACCCCCCGGCTGTGGCATACACCCTCAAAAATACACGTAACCCAAACCCCGAAACCGTAGAAAGCCCTAAAGAGCCCCAAAAGGAAGCCTCAAACTCCTGGGCCTCTGAACCCTAAACCCTAGGTGATTTTTGGACAGCTGGGGCCCTCCTACCCTATTGGCCTGGCTGTCTCTCTGACTTAGGATTTGGATGGTTTAGTTTCTGGAGGTTTTTGGTTTTGGGGGTTTGGAGTGTAAGTCTCTCTGACTTAGGATTTGGATGGTTTAGTTTCTGGAGGTTTTTGGTTTTTGGGGTTTGGAGTGTAAAGCTTAGGGTTTAGAGTGTAGGGTTTTTTGGCATTGGAAATGTCCAGTTAAGGGTTGCATCTAGGGTCTGGGATGTAGAGTTTAGATTCTTGGGGTTTGGGGTTTAGGGCATGGGCGTACGGTTCGCGGATGATAAGAAAAGCTCCTGTGTCACGGATGCGCAACCTGAACTCCCACTGCGCAGCCAAAGCGACGGTGCAGTGGATTCTTTTGTGGACCAGCTTTACCTGCTGAAAACCTCGAGTCGGGGCTCCGAGTTCAGAGTGCGCGCTTTAGGGGTTTAGGGTTTAGGGTTTAGGGTTTAAGGTTTAGGGGTTTAGGGTTGAGGGGTTTAGGGGTTTAGGGTTGAGGGGTTTAGGGGTTTCGGGGTTTAGGGGTGAGGGTTTAGGGTTTTATTAGAGCCGGGCTTCAACTCTTAAGAAGGAGAAGGGGGGTTTAGTTTCTGTAGCTTGCTTGGGTTTCTCGGTGCTCGTGTAAAGCTTCAACCCAAAATGCCCCAAAACAGAGCACCAAACTGGTAGATGTGCGGCAAAGTCAGAAGATGTAAACCCATGCGACTACGGACAACTTGCCCCGGCTCCGCCATCTGATCTGCATCGTAAACCCCGAACATGCAACTGGAGCCTCCACCGTAAACCCCCAAAACCCTGGACCCTGGCCCCTAAACCCTGAGCCCAGATTCCCAAAGACCAAGCTGCAAAAGAATGATTTAACCCCTGCGCCTCAACTTCCCGAGCTCTATCGAAACCCAATACCACGGAAGGTTTTAGGGTTTAGGGTTAAGGGTACTGAAATCAATATCCAACTTCACGACGCCCGGTCAGACCCGCGAACCACAAGACCAAACGAGGGCCCGCAGACACTGCAGATAGCAGGCAACGCAAATATTGACAAGGTATGACAAGCAGGTGCGCTTCAGAGACCTCCAACACAACCAGAATCCTAAACCCTAAACCCTAAATCCTAAACCCTAAACCCCAGACCCTAAGCCCCAAACACCAAAGCCTGAACCCTAAACCCTAAACCCTAAACCCTAAACCCTAAACCCTGAACCCTGAAACCCTAAACCCTAAACCCTAAATCCCGACCCAAAAGCCAAGCCGGGGCGCAGGGGCCCATGTCAGGGTCTGATCCGGAGTCTTTCTCGTAGTACCAGCCTGTGAGCTTTCGGATCACCTTGGAGCCGGTGACCTGGGCTTCGGGTTTCAGGGTTCAGGGTTTAGGGTTCAGGGTTCAGGGTTCAGGGTTTAGGGGTTAGGCTTTAGGGTTCAGGGTTCAGGGTTCAGGGTTTGAGTTTAGGGTTAGCCTTCTTCTAGGTCTGTGTGCAGCGTTCCTGATGCTTCCCCCTGTTGCTGACTCTTGTGTTCCCCTTGTTGCTGACTCTTGTGTTTGTTTTGCTTCTGACTTCGTGCTTGCTGTTTTTGTGGTGTTCTCCTTTGTGGTAGGTTTTTTGTTGTGTTGTGTTGTTGAATGGTCACACCTTTCTCTGTTATCGTGAGTTTAGTTCTTTGCATGATTTACGACCTCCTTACACTGACAGTTTTGAGTTTTGTGTTGTTAGAGGTTATATTTGTCGCCTGGGTCCAAAGGCTGGATGGCTTGCAACGGACCCCTTGCAGCTTTTCGACGAAAACTCCCATTCCGCGTGTAAGGATTATAGGCACATTAGCAAAACCCTATACATACACTCTTGATATAACTGTCGTAAGTAAACCCGCATAGACCGCATTCAAAACCCCATAACTGCTCCTGGGGTCAAAATGAGAACAGAACAAGCGCCAGGTGACGGTGGTCTCCTGGAATCTACTCTGCCCCCAGCTGTGCACCGAAATCATCTTCCCGCACTCCCGTTTGCCGGTCGCTGGGCATGGTTTGGGGTTTCGAGCTTAGGGTTCAGGGTTGAGGGTTTGCGGCTGGAAGTTTCGGGATTCCTCTTGTCATGCCTGGAGGTGTCGAAAGTTGGAGTAGCCGAGAGCCGAACTTCAAAACATTTTTTGCTTCAGCCCCATAGCAGCTGTGAGCCGGGACCCCCTTAAACCCTAGACCCTAAACCCTGCTAATATAGGGGCCTAAATAAGTACCAAAAATATTTTGCGGCATCCTTCTTATAAATCTAGCATAATGGGCCCCAGAAATCCTATCTTCATTATTAAGGCCTGTATGTCATGTACCCATCAGGACTTGGACGACGACATCCGATGGGGCCGGGCTCCGGACCCAGAGACGCGGGGCTTAGAACTAAGTTTGGGGCATTTGGGACAGACTCCCAAGCTTCAAACTCTAAGCCCTAAGAGTCTAAACTGCCAAAAAAGACCGTACACCTACAACAGCTAAACCTTAAAACAAAGCCCTAAACCCTTAGAAACCTAAGCCATGGAACAAATCCCCGAAACCCTAAACCCTAAATCTGTAGGACTTTCCAAGCGAAGCTTTGGAGTCCAAGTCTCCGAGCAAAGTCGAAGCCTTGAGCTTTGGATTCGTGTTTGGGTCTTAGGGTTGAGTATTTCGGGTTTGGGGTGGAGGGTTGAGGGTTCGGGGTTTAGGGTTTAGGGTTTGGGGTTTAGGGCTTAAGGTTGGGGGTTTAGGGTTTTTTTTCGGGTTTGGGGTTGAGGGATCTCGACAATCTAGCTTGGGGGCTTGGAAAAAAGGGAATCTTCCTCAAGATTCCCGGTTGCAATTATGGCACAAGGAATCCCGAACCCCTGAACTGTGAAGCCCCGTTGAAATCATTCAGGATCCCTATAGTGCTTTCGTCAGCAGGATCCCGAGCTTTGAACGTCGGAAGTCCGAACACCGGATTGCTTCGCTCGGGCGCTGCGTTGCCCTACAGAGCCCAAGCCCCCAGAGCCGGGTAAGGGGATCTGAGCCTCAAGCTTAAACCCTACCCTAAAGCCTACGAAGCCCTTAAGCCATAAACCCTTACTTAAACCCCACACCCTCATGCTCTGTTTAGGGGACTTCTTTTAGGCCCTGTGCCCGTAGACCTCTGTGGCGCTCTTGTGTTTGGACCCTACGCCGCAGCGTTTCGGGGTCTGGGGTGGGAGGTTCAGGGTTTCAGGTTGAGGGTTCAGGCCAACAAGATTGTAGAAGCTCGGATATTCTTACCCTAAACCCTAAACCCTAAACCCTAAACCCTTCTTACTACTCCTTAGGGTTCCTTACCATGATTGCAATACATACCGCCCAAACAAACCGTACTCTGGCCCCGGTCTTACAGGAACCACAAAGGCCAGCATCCACCCTTTCCTACCGAGGACCCTAAACCCTAAACCCTAAACCACCAAAGCCTAAACCCTAAAGTCCTAACAACCTTAAACCCGAAACCCCTTAACCCTACACCCTACACTCCCAGACCCTAAACCTTAAACCCGAAACCCCTTCACCCTAAACCCCTACACTCCCAAACCCTGCACTCCCAAACCCTTAACCCCTTAACCCTAAACCCTACGAGGTGCTGCAGAAGCTTTCCGAGAAAGTCGAGCAGAATGCCATCATATGTCTCCAGGAGCTGGTGTAGACACGGTTCAGGGTGTGAGGTCGGGGCCTAAATAATTATCAATACCATTTTGGGGCTCCTCATTATATCTATAGTTTCATGGGCCCCACAACCCTATTCTAATTATTAAGGCCCCTATATTGGGGTTTAGGGTTTGGGGTTTGGGGTTTAGGGGTTTAGGGGTTTAGGGTTCAGGGTTCAGTCTTACATTGAGGGCTTCGGGGTTTAGGGCTTAGGGTTGCGTATTTCTCGGGCTTGGTCGTTTGGGCAAGCTTGTGAAGGGAGTCACACCTGTTTATTCTGATTCTGGTATACTATGGCGTTACCAGAGAAGGCCGTGTTAAGCCAGTGGTATTTATTGTTTTGGGCTCTTGTAATATGGATCCTGCAATTTGGGAGTGATTTCGAATTTTGAGGTTTATTGTTTCGCATGCAGGGTTACAGCTACAAAGCAAGGCTCAAGCAAACGAGCCCACCCTAAACCCTAAACCCTAAACCCTAAACCCGCCAGCTGTTACAGGAGCTGTCTCAAGACTGGTGTGCGAGGCTTCACGTCTTCTTCCTGAAAAGCCTGGGCCTCTGGTGTGCGTGAGTCATGCATACACAGGCGAAGTCGCTTTCGGGTTTCACTTCTGGGTTTAGGGTTTAGGGTTTAGGGTTAGGGTCTCGTCAGCCTTTAGCAGATTGAGCTCCCAAGTAGTACAATGTCATCCGTTCTGTTTTCCCCTAACACTGAACAACGACCGCGAACGCAGCTACCCTCTTTTTCTGCAACTTGGGAGCCAGGGACGCGTTTTGGATGTGAAGCTATGTCATGTCATACACATGCGAGCATGTATTGACAAAAACGATACAAGGCTCAGGGGTCAGGGTTTTGAGATGCTAGGGGGATTTCGATTCAGTTTGTCCACGCCAGGGCTTGCAGTAGTCTTAGGCACATGTTGCCATGCGCCCGATATTCTTAAGCCCTACAACCTAAACCCTCAACCCTAAACCCCCTTACTGGAGACATTGCTGTACTCTTCTCAGCATGTGTAACTGTCAAAATCATGCCCATATTATGATTCTACTCTTGATACCTCGCCCTACAATGGAGCCTAAGCCCTCTAAACCCTAAACCCTCCAGACCCTAAACACTAAACTCTATAGACTCTAAACCCTAAACTCTAGCAGGGACCCTAGTTTTCACGGGGGAGTCCATTTAGCTCTTAACCCGGCTTGCAAGGTGACTACTGCCTTGTGTCCTCCAACTATGGACCGAGCCTCAGGATTTCGGGGTTTGGAGTTTAGGGTTTCGGGGTTTATGGATTAGGGTTTCAGGTGCTTAAGGTTTAGGGCGCAAGGTTTTTGGTTTAAGGTCGGGGGTGGGGTTTGGGCGCGCAGGGGAAGTGTTTTTGGAAACCTGAGCACACATTGGCTTCTAAGGCCAAGACCTTAAACTTCAAGCAATAAGCTCTGAACCCTCCGCTAAACCCTAAACCCTAAACCCTAAACCCTAAACCCTAAACCCTAAACCCTAAAACCCAAAGACCCCAAAACCCCAAAACCCAAAGACCCCCCGACCTTGAGCCCAATCCCCGCCAGCAGGAAACCCTAACCTCCAACCCTCAACCGACCCCCCAACAGAGGCCTCCGGTAGCCCCAAACAGTGAAGCTTAGGGTTGAGCGTTTAGGGTTCAGGGTTCAAGGTTGAGGGTTTAGGGTTGAGGGTTTAGGGTTTAGGGTTGAGGGTTTAGGGTTTAGGGCTTAGGGGGTTGAGGGTTTAGGGTTGGGGGTTTAGGGTTTAGGGCAGTGGAGGTTCAGATCAAGGAACTTACAGGTTTTGATGCCATGATCGGCATGTCGAGCACATACAGTGCTTTCCTTCAGCATGGTCACTCAGATGAACATCTTCAGCCTGTGTAGAACTCGTATGAAACCTACAGAATTCCAGAAAATGTCTACAGAAACGTAACAACATAGAGATCTTGACCATCAATGCCCTTGTAAGAACCCTGTAGGTCAAGGAACGAAACCCTAAACCTTAAACCCCAGCGCCTAAACCCTAAACTTTGACCCTAAACCCAAAAAAACCTAAACCGTCAACGAACCCAAGATCCCTTTATACAGGCAAAGAGGGTGACGGTTACATGGGCGTTGCCGTTGCCTTCCCGCGAAGGCCTTCCGGACGAGCTGCTTGGGGTCCGCCTAGCTCTACATACATCGAATAAGGTTCTTGTTGTACATTTTTGTTTTGACCAGGTTTTGTTAGGTTTCTTCAGAAAAGTTATAGAAACTTGTTCTCAAGAGGTGCCCTGATAAGTAAGACAGAATCTTGGTGTTTCATTCAATTGTATACCAAACAGGAAGATTGCTACTAATTGTTCAGGACTCTATGTTAGTCAGGTACCGGTGCGTTCAACCATTCGCAAAGAGTACTTAACATGGTTTGGGGCCGAAGCATTGCAGTGTCGTTGAAGTTTAGGGCTCAGGAAGTTCAGAGTTTTTGTTCGTTTCCAACAGAACTCACGGCAAAGTATCCGGAGCTTTCAGACTAGAGACCCTGAACCCTAAACCTTAAACCCAAAACCCTAAACCAGAGTACCATCGGCCGCTGTCGTCCCAATTCCCAGATCCTCGGATGGGAGCCCTAACGGGGCAACGGAACATAGACTTTCAACTGCATGTCCACGCAGCAAGGGGAGGTTCCCTGAGCCCTACTGCGACCCACCCCCGAAGCCCTCACTAAATCCTACGCCCTAAATCCTAAAAACCCTAAACTCCTAAACCCTAAAGTTTAGGGTTTAAACCCTAAACCTCAAACCCTAAACCCCTAAACCCCTAAATGTGTTTTTTTTTGGGGTGCTCCTGTTGGAAGGCTCTACGACCTGCCTGCCGTTTCCATCAAGCGGGTCAGCGAGGCGTTTCGGGGTTTAGGGCTTAGGGCCTGAATTAGTAGCTTTTGAAATTAGGGTACCGGTTTAGGTCCCCAAAATTAGTACGGCACCCTTATAAGCAGAATCCTAAAAGGGACCCTGATTCAAACCCTAAACCCCAAACCCTAAGACCCTAAACCCTAAAGCCCTCAACCCTAAAGTCCTAAAGCCCTAAAGCCCTAACCCCTAGAAAAAGGACTTTAGAGAGCTGGCCCACACATAACGTTTAGAAAAGATTTTGAACTATGGCTTCAGGTCTTCGGTTTAGGGTTTAGGGGTTTGGGATTTAAGGTTGAGGCTTTAGTATAGGGACTTTAGGGTTCAGGCACTGTAGGGTTTAGGGGTTTAAGGTTTAGGAGTTTGGGTTAAGAGCTCAGAGTTTAGGGAGCAAACACTTTGCGGCTGCGAGATCCTCTCAAGTGCATGAAGCCGCCAGTGCTCGGGGTAATATCGGGGTCGGAATTTTTAGGAACAGTGTCCCCTCACAGTCCGTATACAAGTATATGCGATAATCTGCACCAAAACCAGAGTCCAATAAAGCCTAAAACCTTAAACTCTGAACCCTAAACCCTTCATTTTGTCAAGGTCCCCACATTCTAGGACATTTTCAGGTGGGTGGTTACCGTTATAGGAGCCTTTTATTATAGAAGATCTATATACCTTATGGAAGCCTTATAGAAGCCCTATATACCCTAAACTCCCCACCTGTAGCTTCCTTTAAACCCTAAACCCTAAACCCTAAACCCCGAAGCCCTAAACCCCAAAACCCTAAACCCTAAACCCCTTCTTTACCCCTAAACTCCCCACCACCTGTAGTTTCCTTTAACACATTTGAGGGTTGAGGATCGCCAATCTCGACTTCCAAGGCTCATCTGCTGTCGTCATATGAGCCAAGGGTTCAGGGTTAGGGTTTAGGGT
>CAJNDV010014570.1:9242-23507 GCA_905221635.1 Symbiodinium sp. CCMP2456
ACCCCTAAACCCTAAACCGAAAACTATTCTTACTCTTAAGGCCCCGATATTAGCGCAAAAGCAGAGCCTGAAACTTACGAGAACTCCCAGAGTCGGCCTTCCACGGCAGCCGCCTCTTCCGTTGACTGGGACATCCTTGCCGCAACGCCCGCCTGCTGTTCAGGGTTTAGGGTTTAGGGTTTAGGGTTTAGGGTTTAGGGCATTTCGGCGGTCAGTTTTGAGGGTTTCTGGTGGCTAAGTTCTTATGGACCCGACAACTTCGACCATGCTAATAGACATGGAGGACTTGAAGTTTAGGGTCCAGGGCTTCGGGAGTTATTGGACTAGCATTCGGGTTGTTTTTGGGGTTCAGGGTTCCGGGGTTTAGGTAATCTGTAGGGGAATGCCCTAAACCCTAAACCCTAAACCCTAAACCCTAAACCCTAAACCCTGCACCCTAAACCAATAACACCCAGGCTCCCAAAGGCGGTTTCCTTTTTGGATTCATGGCTTCGCGCAGGAGAGCATAATGTAGGGGGCCTTAGTAATTGGAACAGGATTTTGGGGATCCTTTATAATCTTACTATAATAAGGAAACCCCCCGCAACAGTATAGGTAATTATTAGGGCCGCTTATTTTAGGTCGCTCTTTCGTGTGCCGGCTACCATGCGGCCCGCAACCTTAAAGCCTAAAGCTTAGGCTAGGCCTAAGCGGAAACATAACATAGGCGCAACACCATGAACCCTAAACCCTAAACCCGAAAAGCTTCTGGGCTGGGTGGTTTAGGTGTCAAGATTCGGGTTTGGGGGTCTGGGGTGCAAGCTTGCGAGTTCAGCGGCTTAGAGCTAGAGTTGCAGATGCCATGGGTATTCAGTCGCCCCTAAACCCCAAACCCTGGACCAAATTCCTAAACCCGCAAGGGTGTCAAGGTAGTGTGAGCCCTAAACCCTAAGCCCTGAATCCTAATGTAGGGGCCTAAATAATTACCAATGCTATTTTGGGGGTTCTTTATTATAGGTATAGCCTTATGGGCCCCAAAATCTTATTCTAACTATTAAGGCCCCTGAACCCTAAACCCTTGTAGTATCTCGCTTCTAGAACCCTCTAAGGACCCCTACCCTAAAACCCTAAACCCTAAACCCTAAACCCTAAAACCCTAAAACCCTGAATCCTATGCACCCTAAACCCTAAACCCTAAAACCCTAAACCCTAAAACCCTAAACCCTAACCCCTAAACCCTAAACCCTAAACCCTAAACCCTAAAACCCTAAAACCCTGCATCCTATGCATGGGGTTGCATTTTCACTCTCCGGGCCTTCTGCTCGGAACAGAAGAGCGCATAACCCGATCTCACCGGCCTCAGTGTATATTTAGGGTTTAGGGTTTAGGGTTTAGGGTTTAGGGTATAATATACGGGTCTGAATAATTAGAATAGGGTTTTTGGGCCCATTATACTATATTTATAGCAAGGAACCCCAAAAATGATATTGGTAATTATTTAGGCCCCTATATTAGGCCAAAAAACATGGACTATATGGGTAGTTCCCTAAACTACTGGGGTCCCGTTGCAGGTCCTCAAAATAAATAGTACGGCACTCTTATAAAAAGGACCCTTAAAGGGACCCTCATTTAGACAACTGCCCATATGTGTGCGGGCTTGTCATATCAAGTTACCATAGTTACTAGGGTCATGTCATGAGGGACTGCTGTTATCAATCATTCGGGGCCCCCATTACCCTGTGTTATGGTGCTTCAAGTCTCAGCGACTCCCCAAGGTGCATTGATAGAGTGCCTATGGTCCAAGATAGTGGGTATTTGAGACTAAGGCAATCCTTCAACAGGCCCGTGCATACTACTTATCATGATTGATGAAAGTTCACTAGCCGGCACCACGAAGTAACCCCAATAACGTGCCGTCTCTGCGGAGAAAGGCAGGCCATGATAGCTATGGCCCTTGGGCGTGACAACCCGTACTGGTCCTTTCGAACTGCATGACAAGGCCTGTGTCCAGACGCTACAATGCTCTAAACCCTAAACCCTAATTTTAAACCGCGAACCCCTAAACCCTAAACCCTGATGTTAAACACTAAACCCCTAAACCCTAAACCCCTGAGCGCTAAACCCCATGAAGGATCCCATCGTAAACCCAACGGTTTGGGAGTTCGAAACCCTGGACCTCTCGAGCCCGACGAATCCCAGGTTCCTAATGTAGGGGCCTTAATAATTAGTATAGGGTTTCGGGTTTAGGGTTTAGGGTTTAGGGTTGGGCCCCTTCGTACTAAAACTATCATAATGATATAGGTGCTGGCCCAACTCTACTTGTAGTTGAAAAGACCCAATGCAGGGGCCTTAATCATTAGGGTCGGGGTTTAGGGTCGGGGTTAGATTCTTAGAGGGTTCTACAAGGGAGATCCTACAGGGGGGGTTGAGGGTTTAGGGGCCTTAATCATTAGAATAGGGTTTTGGGGCCCTTAGTACTAAAATTAGAATAAGGAACCCCCCAAAAAGTATTAGAATAGGGTTTTGGGGCCCTGTGTACTAAAACAATCATAAGGAACCCCCAAAATAGTATAGGTAATTATTCAGGCTTCTACATTAGATCCGCCTTCCTTACTCCGGGAAACCTTCACAAATACATCCGAATCTACCTAGACCCTGAATGTAGTACCTTTTCTGGGATGACTGATTTTATGGTTAGGACAAATTTTAAGAAGCTGCGGAAACCAAAAAAGGTACTACATTAAACCCTAAACCCTAAACTTTAAACCAACTTTCAGTCTTCCAGTTGAAGCAGTCGAAACGAGGTTGCCGCTGCTTGGGGAAGCCAGGAGGAGGCTTCGGTACCTGCCTGGATTGCAGGCTCCCAAACCCTAAATCCTAAACCCTAAACACCTTTAGAATTAGACTAGGGTTTCAGAACACGGTATGACTATGTCAAAGGTCAGGGTTTAGGCTTCAAGCGAAAACTATTACGATTAGTCTCATTGTTACTATTACCACTCATGTTTTCTTTTTCTCATTGAGTATGCAGATGCGTATAGAAGTCCAACAGGTTCGGACATGTGAGCACCAAGGGCTTCAACGAAGATCAAGGACCCATGTCGCAGGGTCAGTGTAGCATTGCTTTTCATAGCTCCGGCCCGTAGGCCTTACCGCCCAAAAACCTCTACGTCTCAAAACACCGAAAACCCAGCCCGGCATTGAAGTGAGCCGGCCTTCTTTGGCGTTTCGGCTTGCTTTCGGTACTTGTCGTTGCCACTCCTGCGAATCCTGCGATTTGGGCAGGCTTATCAAGGTTTGTCTGGGCGACACGGCGTCAGGGATAATTAGGGGTGTTGGGTTGTGGGCTTGTGGGGTTTGGATGTGGGGGAGTGAGATGTTAGCACCTTGCCAGTCCTTCTATCACCCCGTCTCATACACTTGAAGTGCATGGCTGGACCGCCTACGAAATAGCTTCGGAAGGTGCAGTGAAGCCGTACTATAACAGAGATGGGTAGTACCGAAGCTTGGACTTGACCCTAAGCCCTAAACCCCTAAACCCTAAACCCTAAACCCCTAAACCCCTAAACTCCTAAACTCCTAAACCCTAAACCCGAAAATCCAAACCCTAAATCCTGAACCCTAAACCATGACAGCCAGTAACTGTAGACTTCCACAGCACCACAGAAAGTCCTCGTAGCCCACGCTCCCACAACCTACTCACCCCTAAACCGCAAAGATCCGTCGATTCCGAAAAAGCCTACATCCCAAACCTCTATAGCCAAACCTGTCTTCGCATCCCAAGTCTCCCAGTGTAGACTTTCGAGTAGACGATTGCGAGGTGAATATGGTAGACTCGAATTTGCTTGTCGAGTATCCTGGGGAACTAAAGGTTTAGCTTTGGGACTGTCTAGAGATTATGGTACCCCAAACAAGCTAAAGGTTACCTACTCTACCACTAGGTTAAGGCTCTAGCAAGGTTGAGAGTTAGGTAGGCTTAGCCGTCTCGGTCCGGGAACGAAGCTGAACCTGACTCTGCCCTGCCCCCCTGAGGTCTCGCGAGCGTATTCTCCAGAGTGGCACGCCGCTTGTCCAGCAGCACCTGGAGTCATGGCTAAACCCTAAACTAAACCCTAAGCCCAAAACCCTAAACCCTAAAGTAACGTGTTGAATTTCAAACCCAAGCCCTACCTGCGGCTCCAAGAGCCTACTGTTTTGGGGTTAAACTTATGAATGAAGGGGCGTAGCCTACTATTTGGGGCTGGAAGTAAACACTAAACGCATTAATGTTGAGCGCATTAAGGGTCCAGGATTCGAGGTTTGGGAAGTTCCCTAAGGACCCTGACACTGGCAACCAAGAGATTCTAGACCCTGCCCGAGGAGATTTGTGTACGAGACTTCTGCTATAGGGTTTAGGGTTATAGGGTTTAGGGTTGCTAAGGCTTCTGACCTGAAAGCTCGGACGGAGCCCATGTAGTGTTTGGGGATCATGTTCTTCCTGTACTGGAATACGGCTTGTACAGGGTGTGGTTATGCTTGTGAAGAGAATCATGGGACACGGTTAGAGTCCGCTAGATACGGTCTTCGGGTATCCCGCGGGGACAAAACCTCGTTGTAGCCCGATTGAAACACTACACAAAGCAACGCATACTCCCCCTCAGCCCGGACCCTTTAAAGGATCATACCATGGCCCTGTACCCCAAAACCCCAAAACCCTAAACCTAAACCCCTATCTACCTCGCCTCACCCCCACCCTAAACCCTAAACCCTACATCCCCCCGACCCCACCAAAAAGGCAAGATCGCTCCTGGAGCGACTCCTCTTTCTTTCCGGCTGTTGCCCGTTGAGTCCTCCACTCCTCATACCTGAAGTTAAGGGTTCAGTTTACGGTTCAGGGTATAGGGTTTGTCGGATGTTGACAGGTGCGGTACTTCAAGAAGTGTTTGCAAGCACCTGGTAGCGGAGCATTTTCGGAGCTACACTTGGCGAGAAGGGCAGGGCAAGATCTAAGAGCTATCTCGCATGCTTTCGATCATCGCAGCTGCCAGTGTCTGCCAGTGGCGGAAGCCTCATCCCTGACAGCTTCTGGCGCTTCCAGGGTGGATATGTCAGTCTATACGTTTTGCCTCTCAGCTCTAGGCACTTGTGAGTCGCCACGGGCGCAAGTCAAAGACCATGTGACAGGCAAGAAATACGCTTTAAAAACACCTTTTGGGATCTGTGCCCAACATCCCTTAAAAGTGGCTCCACGGGCAGACCCTAAACCATCCGTCGAAGAAGTAGGCAAGGACCCCTGATTCGTTGTAGCATATAGCGTGGCATAAGCAGTAGGTGCTTGGAGCCAGATGAATATCCAACATCCCCTGGGGAGTGGGTGCTTCAAAGCCGCTGCTTACTCCGAAGATTTGAGACCTCGCGAGGAACGCTCGTCATAGATCGATGAAGCGTCCGCCTCATCTGCCACCAGCACTTTCACATCACCCTAAACCCTAAACCCTAAACCTAAACCCTAAACCCTAAACCTAAACCCTAAACCCTAAACACTAAACCCCAAATCCGGCTTCCCCAAGGCTGGGTCCCCGGTCTCCACCGAGCTGATACTCGGTCTTCAAATCCCAATCTGCCCCTCATCCCACGGCTTCTCGGAGAGCTCTGCTGGCTTTGCCCGTCGGAGGCACAGGGACCTGCTGGTTCGCTCATCGTAGCTCTTCGCAATCTCGTGGTCCGCATTTTTCTTGACGAAGACGAAGTTCCAACAGCCGCCAAGAGTGCCAAACAAGCCTCCGATGCTTGCCAACCACAGAAATGCTCGAGAGCTCTGGGACAGGATTATGTACTTGTGCATGATCGGCTCCCGTACTATGTCCAGGCGCCAGAGTGAACCTCCCTGTTCTATCAATTTTTCGCTATCGACTTCGACGTCCGAATCCTGAATCCCACCTTACGGGCCAATCTTTGGGATCGGCATCCTGGCCGCGGTCGAAATCGGTGCCTTGAAATCGCTGGTACACCCGTCGTTGCACGGTTTGGATAAACTGGGAGGCGGTGGTCCTAATGAACCGGGACGTTTCAAAGGGACCCTTGCTGCCTTCCATGGATGAGTATGACAGGTCGCGAAATCCTGCACAGGGCAATCCTCGTAACGTCATCTGAGAGAGACTGTGGCTGTAGAGAGCTTTGGTACTTGAAGATTACCTGTACATGGCCTGTTTAACCTGCCTTACTAAGGTCTAGGCATTGCTAGTGTCGGGTTTGGGGGACTGCGGCTGCTGTTGCTAAGAATACTACTCGATGAAAAGACATGCAACATCCATGAAAGACTGGCGAAGCCCCCTTTGGGGACCCCTCAGTCTCGAATATCCGAAAACTCCAGCCGCGAGCACGGGGACTGGTCTGGAAGTATGGTCTAGGGCCTAGGGTCTTGGGAATCTGGAGCAGAAACCCTAAAAACCCTAAACCCAAAACAACAAAAACAGAACCCCTAAACCCTAAAACGCCTGACCCCTAAACCCTAAACCCTATCAAACCCTATAAAACCCTAAACACGAAACCCTATAACGCCTGACCCCTAAACCCTACAACCCTTTCTAAGAATTGGGGGTTTCCGAAAATAGGTGACCCTAATATAGTACCCCAAATAGTAGGATCCTTATGATATATGATAAGAGCCCCAAAAGAAGATACCCCTTATTTTCGGAAACTCCCCATTGGAGGAGGCCGAGTCCGAAGCTCGCGTTCGAAGCGTTGGCGATCTTCATCGGCCAGGCGAATGTAGTGGTGCATTTCCTTCCCAGAGACTCCCAGAGCTGGGTTTAGGGTTTAGCGGTTCAGGGTTTTAGGGTTAGGGTTGAGGGCTCTCGCATTGACCCGAAAACTGTGCGCTAAAGCCCTCGAACGTCAGGCTTTCGGATAAATTCTATATTCCGGTTTCCAATAAGAGCCTGCAGAAGCCGGGGTCATGGTAGTTTCAAGTAAACCGTAAACCCTAATGTAGAGGCCGCAATACTTAGAATAATCGGGTTTGGAGGTATATTATTACGTAAGTGTAATAGGGAACCCCACAACAGTCTTGGTAAGTATTTAGGCCTCTGTATTACACCTTCGACTGTGAAGTCAAGGCCTCGGTTGGGTTGAAGACTTGAATCGCAAGAACCAGCACATCCGTTCACCCCTTTCGCAGATGTGCTGGCCGAGTAGTGTTTTGGCTACATTATGAATTATAAAGTATCCCGATCCATCGAAGCATGGGTGTTGCAACACCTTAATGTATCTGGGGTCCCTTGCACTCGAAGCCCTTACTCAGGGGCTGCACCTTGGCGTTTTAGGTGTATTCCCCGTAGGACGAGCTTCTATCAGCTACAATAGGTTCTTGCGAGAAAGACCTATGTGGTCAGGACCCCCCCCCCGNNCCCCCCCCCCCCCCCCCCCCTCCAATGCCAGCGCTGCAGAGAATATGGGAACCACCAAAAAAGGTGTCATGGGACCTTGAAGACCCGGTAGTGGATGGACACTTAAGACCCTTGCAGTCGCCGGCTTGCATGGCCGAGTCCAGTGGTAAGGAATTCGGGATTCCGGGTCGCCGGACAAATAACGATTTAGGGACCTTACCTAAAGGATCATGGCACTTAGTAAGTAGGGTTATAACTAAGGTAACTATACTTATAACCCCAATGAAAGGACTTATAACCTTACTTACTAAGTCCCATGACCCTCCAAGTATGAATGTTGACGACCTACAACCGCAACCACTGAAGGGGTGAAGTTCCTTCCAGGATGAAAGCGCTGGGCAGCCTTTTGAAACCGCTGCACGGCTTCTTGAAACCCAGTGCTATCTGCTCCCAGCTGAATCTGTAACTCTAACGCCAAAGATAGCCAGAGTGCAATGCCGAGGATGCCCTTGCTCAGCTCATACATATACAGGTATAACTGAGCACAAACCGATGTGCCCACAACCCCCGAACCACTGAGCCTAGATCCACAAACTCTCAACCCAGAACACCACACGGAACTCGAACCTTGAACCCAAAGAAAAGCTCTATAAACACGAAACGAGAGTCTTACCTGTGCAGGGGCCTGCCTCCTCCTTCAACTCCTTCCACTTCTCCACCAGCCTCGCTAAGGTCAGCTCCTGGCAATGTGTTTGTTCGAGCTTTGGGAAGCGAGTGGTTTAAGAACTCGCTAGGCACCAAGCCCCACTTTAGAGTTCAGGGCTCAGTGCTTAAGATCCGTACAGACTACGACAACGGCTGCATGCTGCAAAAATTGCTCCGACGACGGCGGCAACAACGACAGCTGTGGCCACAACCTAAACTACACAATGCAATTGCGAGCTTATTCTAATACTGATACTAACACAAACCCTAAAGCAAATGCTAACACTTATACTGTCTCTGTCACTGACACTGATAGTTATACTAAAACCATTATTTCTGATCACATCCCTATTGCAGTTTCAAGTTCTCAAACAAGACTACGACTAACACCTTCAACACCCTAAACCCTAAACCCTTTAAATCACGACGCCGCAATGCCCAACCGTCGGCCCACGTCCTTCTTGGCAGCCTGCGACGACTGGTCATCGTCATCCTTGTCGGGCAGGAAGCTGGGGTTTGGGGACTTGGTTTTCCCTAAACCCTAAACCCTAAACCGTTTAGGGTTTAGGGTTTTGGGGTGGGGTCTAGGGTTTATAAAATATACCTTAAGAACCCCAAACCTACTTTTTGTAGGGTCCCTATAAATCCCATATTAGGGTGTATAATAAGAACCTACAAAAAAGTGGGTTTTGGGTTCTTAAGGTAGGCTTAGACTTAGGATTTCGGGTCGGGTTGCAGTTGGCCTTGGTACAGGGGAGCCCCAATTCCGAGACTTGCAATCCGAAGTCCGATGATACCCAACCTGCCGTAAAATCCCATATGGCTCGCCGAATCCCGCAATTTGAACACGCGCAGGCTTCCAAAGGTTGCGCAGACTAGCTGATATCCTTACAAGTTCTTCATAAAACCCTTTTAGACCTTCAGCCTCAAAACCTGAAATAACCGTAGCCACAAACCTGGACCTTCGAAGCCCTAAACATTAAAAAAACCTGGTGAAAATCCTAAAAAACCCTGGCCCGAAGGATTGTTCTGAACAAACGAGACCTAAATCCTGAAACCCCAGCCCCAGGCCCGAACCTACTCGGGGGTTTAAGGGTTTAGGGTTTAGGGGTTTAGCGGTTTAGGGTTTAAGGGTTTAGGGGTTCAGGGGTTTAGGGGTTCATGAGTTTCAGATTTGAGGGAACCCCTGCTTAGACTCCAAGCCAGGATTCTTTAGGGTTTAGGGTTTAGGGTTTAGGGTTTAGGGTTTAGGGTCTTGTTAGAAGGACAACTGACGGCCTTATTTTCGGATCCCTCATATCTGATCTCTCAAATTTCCCCGAAAGGCCACCGAAGCAAACACTAGCCCATTTACGTACTGCTCTTTGTCGTTATTGTCATCATTGCCATGATTATCAGTCTTGCCAGTCTCATCAGAATTGCCATCACAATCTTCCTTGTCACTAATGACATGATTGTCACTATGACTATGACAAGTTTGAACACGACAATCATTGTCTTTATCATTATCATAATCAGCATTGTCACCATGATTATCACACTTGCTATCCTGGTCATGATTGCCGTCATTGTATTTATTGCCACTATCGTGTCATCATTGTCATTATCGTTCTAATGGCCAATATCATCGTCATTATCGTTGTTACACTCACGAACATCATTACCAGTATCATTCACAGTATCGTCATTATCATCATTCATATTGATGTTCTGATGGCCATCATTGTCGTCATTAACATCTTCAATCTTACACTCACTAGTATTATACTCAATATCCAGAATATTCGTGTTGACTATATCGCCCGTCGTACTAGTATCTGTCACACTAACATTTGCTATTACTCATATGATTCTTGTCATCACTGTCATTGTTGTCAGTGGTATCAGTGTTATCATGGGTAACACTATTGCCAATATCATGCCATCACCGAATCATTTTGAACACGGTCTCCATTATCAGTCATCAGTAGTAACATGTGTCTCTCGCTTAACTAGTGTCAACCATGCTTTAAATATTGCTACAACTGTTCTTGATTCTGAACCGCTTTGGGAGAAGATCACACACGCAAGAATTGGCAAGCAATCATTCGTACACAAATTTGGCCTCCGCCTTGCACTCTTGCTTGAAGATCTCAAACGCGAACTGCCTTCATCGATGCGGCACTTGGGAGAGTCGTGTTAAGCCGAGGTAAGGTTCCGCAGAACGTGCCGTACATGTCTGACAGATCTCCAACAAGGGACCAACATGTGGAACACTCCAAAATCTCAAGCTCTTATCTGCTGCCAACTGAGGCTTCGACGGCAACTGCGGCCTCTTCAGACGCGCCTGTCTCCCACCAGGTTCCCGATTGGAAAGTTTAGAGGGTTGACTGTTCGCATGGACCAATGCGGCTCAGTTTACGTCCGGCTCAAAGGTTCATTGGACTCGGGTCTCAGTGCTTGGCTTTGCAACCGATGTGTCCCACCAATGGTGCTTTAGTGCTGCTTGGACCGGACATCTCAAACACCGCTAGATCCGTCAATGGTTGGGTTTGCGGGCAGTTAGTTTTTGAGACTCTCAACCGCACCTAGGCAAGTGCCAGGAAGCTAGAGCGGAACGTGCTGTTAATTTTCAGGGTCTGTGATCTCGGATCGCGTGATACTTGCGCAAGACGTCCTGGCCAATGTCGTGTTGCAAGATGTCTGCCGAAGCATCCGGCATCTAGTAAACATGTGTGCCAAAGCAAATACCGGGCAGTTCGTCGTCTTCTGGTATTCTCTGCAACAAACGAGCCTTCGATGACTCAGTGCTATCCTTTGGCCACACCAGTGTACTGTTGTAACGGGTTCGACATCCAGCGGAGTGAACTGACCGCTCAGCAGTCCTTGCACCAACCCTGACATAGGTCGACCATCTCGGAACATCCGTCGTTCATTCATGATCCGCTGGCAATAGCACAGGACATGCGTGGCTGTTAAATGTGTGGCTCTCGAGCCATATGGTTTTGGCCCAAACTTGGGCCTAAACCGCGGCTCTACAGCTGCAGAAGCGATCAGGCGCAGAGTTTGTGGTGGTGAATTCAGTTCAGGGCTTAGGGCCACTGGAACGGTCACAACTTGTTGCGCTTTGCGAAAGTTGGAACATGATGAACAGGATCTTGGTCTCACTGTAACTCTCGAAGCAGCAACTGTAATCGCAACTGTACCCCTTGCCATGTGCATCCGTCAGCATCAACTTGGCATGATGGGTCGATGAAACAGGATTTGAAGTCAAAAAGGTGAGTTCCTCTTGCCCCGACTTCTCAGTGCCCACTTTACCTAGGAACTTCGAGAAAGGAAGCCTTTTGTCGCATTTCACGCGCTCTCCCGTATTGTATAGTACATGTCGTGTTCGGACCACTGAATATACCTCACATCGGCTTGGGACTTTGAGTTTCGCGGGAACCCATGAAAACCGCCAAACCTCAAACGTCCCGAACTTCTCCGGGCGCCACAAAAAAACGCATCCGGATGACGAGCCTTCGAGGACGGTCTCGTGGCTTTGGGCTTCTTGCCCTTGCAGATCATCTATGATACCAAATATGTAATACATAACATCATAAGATGTTATCTTCACAATATTATATATGTATATATATATATATACATTGCTTATCTTATGTAGAACATGATGCATGATACATAACACATAATATATTATGCATAAGATATAGCATATGTAGTATATACTACAGAATGTATAGAATACAAAACACAGTTTCGGGCTGGGGAGCTCCAGGTCTTGGAATCAGATCATGCTCTGCCTGAAAACCCAGAAACCCTGCCTAAACCCGAAACCCTGCCCCTATTTAGAGGCCTTGATCATTAGAATGGTGCTTTTGGGCCCTTTAAAATGATAGGAAGGACCCCCGGAAAAAATAGTATAGGCAATTATCGAGGCCCCTATACTAAGACCTATTATTGCCCACCTCAGATGTTGCTTTGAGTATGCCCAGGCATCCCAGGTCTTTGTGGTTTTGGGGTTTCGGGATGACTTTAGAACGAGGTACCTTGCTGAAATCTCTGGATTCGCGATGCTCTTTTTCAAGGGCGCAGCGTTTGTGGGACGCAGACTGTGGGCTTTAGGGTCAGAACTTTAGAATCTAAGGTACAAGGGGAAGGGTCCGAGCCTTGGGGTGTATGGCTTTAGCGCCATGTGCCAAAAAGATCTGCTCTGCGACACTTGAAGGCTTCAACAACTACAGCGAACCCCAGAAAGTTGGAACAGGGATTGAGGAGGATTGGTGCTAGGATCCCTTATACTTTACCTTAAGGCCATGAGGAGATTAATGTTGCAAGTTTCTGGCTTCTGCTATAGTACTATCCAGGGTTCGATATTGCGTTCTATTTTCTGAGAGTCTACTTCTGTGATCTGCTGCCAAGCACCAGTTTCCGTGTGTCGACACTGAGACCGTAGAAGGGTGACCCGTAAACCCGAACAAAAGCGACCCTGAAGAACAAAGCACGCTGTGTAGAAGCCCAGTGTAGTAGCCCTAGGATGGAGGCCTGAATGCTCTCACTAGGTCACCAGGGGTTTGGGGGTTTGTATACTACATATACGAACCTTAGGATTGTGTGTGTGTGTGTAGTTCTTCTGGCCCCTATAGTACGTCGGGGAACTTGCCTGCCGTGTCGATTCACCATCCTGCACCACAAGGGTATTGCTTGGGTTCAAAAGGCAATCGGTTACTAAGGTTGTTTGATGTCACCCTTGGGGGTCAGAGGACCTGACAATTAGTTACATTACTTTAGGATCGTAGCTTTGTGAAGCGCACCTGGAAGAGGCTATGACAATAAGGTACTTGGGCCCGTATAGGTTCTTTATGAGAGATTTGTAGAGTTCTGCAGTAGGCTAAAGGCTTTACTCTGTTGTTTTCTCGTGCTTCAACAGCATTTCACGCATCTAAAACGGCTTTGAAGGGACAGGCTAGATGCAGTTGCATCCCGCTGACAATAGGGCCCAAAGCAAAAAATAGGATAGGGATATCCCATATAAACCCCCTTATAATGAAACCCAACAAGGTAGTGATATCCCTATAACATGCTTATGCTTATGTTCTTTTGGGTACCTCAGACAATCGTGTTGCAAGTGTTCAGCATGTTGTTTTATTGCGCGCTTCTGAGGCCTTGAGGCCTTCGAGATTTCTTAAGCTTAATGAAGGCTTAGTTTATGGCTTTGGTCTGGGGATTGAGCGGTTGAGGATTTCAGGGATGGTCGAGTAGGACCTGAGTCTAGGCTGAGAGTTGAAGGTGGGCGCTTTTCCCTCATCTCGAGACGGGAGCCAGATTGGTGCAAGCAGCCGATCATTTCGCATGTGCAAGGCATAGCATGCTTGGTTTACGCTTTAGGGTGTAAGGCTTATTGGGTTTGGGCGACCTTGCTTCGGCAACCGAACACACAGCGACAATCAGCGACAGGGCACTCGGTAATGTAGGATAATCAGGTTATACAACCTCAGCAGGTGTCTCATGACACGACGTCGTGTTAGCTATCCGTGCGCTGCACCCTCAATAGCAATAGACCACGACATGAATCTCCGAAAAAAGGCGTGCCAAGAGACCCATGGTCGGATCATTGACAGGATCATAGGGACCTCCGCCCAAAAGAAAGAGATGCGCTCCATTTAAAGCCGACATTACCTTGAGCACCCGCACCTGTTCATGTTCCTAAACCCTATACTATACTTACCATACCCTAAACCCTAAACCCTAAATCCTATACTTACAATACCTTATACCCAGGCTGCAGCCTAAATGGACCTTTGAATGGGTAAACCCCAGACTACACGCCAGACCCCGAAACTGAACCCAAAACCCCCTCCCCCGTCCTCCCTCCCCCACCCCAAACCCTAAACTCCACACCCTAAACCCTAAAAACCTAAACCCCAAACCCTAAACCCCAAACCCTGCACCCTAAATCCCTAAACCCCCAAACCCCTAAAACACCTAAAAACCCTAAAATCCCTGTCTGTCCTCGATTTTGACTGTTCGACACTTGTCTTCTGGGAGCTCCAGGTTCTGCAGAGAACCATCCTCCCAGTTCACATCTTAGGAGTTTAGGGCTGAGAGTTTATGGTTTAGGGTTTTAGGGTTTAGGGTTTAGGGATTAGGGTTTAGGGTTTTAGGTTTAAGGGTTTAGGGTTGATGGCTTGCTTTTCGTGGTTCCGCGCAAGCTCGGTCTTGCCAATCAAATTTT
>CAJNDV010014570.1:26432-36778 GCA_905221635.1 Symbiodinium sp. CCMP2456
TAGGCTATTCCTGTTGACATTTAGGGCTTTATACTACCATATTATACAAAACTACTATACTACCTGATCGTTCAGGGCTTCAAGGTTTTCGGATTAGGGCTGCAATCAGGGCTTGAGTCTCGGATTCAGGCGTTGGGTTTGGACGGGTTGAATATTTGGGGGTTTCCGAAAATAGGGACCCAAATATAGTACCCTAAATAGTAGGATCCCTATTATAAGGACCCCAGAATAAGGTACCCCTTGTTTTCGGAAACTCCCATTTCATTCATCTTTGAGCTTCAGTGTCTATGAGGTCTAGGATGTCGGGGCGGGCGTCGGGTGGACTGGAGCCATCTGACATGTCCCGCCCCTTTTGTCTGAAAAACTGAGTGAGGCTCGCGGGACGTCGTATAGTAGAAGGAAGAAAGCTGGAACATAATTACCCTCAGGCCCTTTAGGTAAAGTATAAGAGATTCTAGCACTGATCCTCCTAAACCCATGTTCCAACTTTGTGGGATGTGCTGTAAGTGGATTACAAGAAAAGCTATAAAGAGTGTAAGCTCACTTGGGTACTTATGACTTCACCTAGAACCTACTTGCTAAACCCCTTGATCTTCTAACTCGGTCTGGAACAGACAATGTCTTAGAGTGGGTTGAGCGATCAGGGCCATGGATTGTAATGTTTGGGGTCCAATCTTAAGCTCTAAACTAAACCCTAAACCGTAAGCCCTAAACCCAGAATCCCGAACCTCGCTCCAAACGTCTGAAGTCTTCATATTCCTCTGCGTCAGGGTTTAGGGGTTTAGGGTTAAGGGTTTACTTGTCAGATTCGAAACCTAACCCCGACGACCTCTACCCTCTACCCTGGTCTCCGGCACGAAAGAAAGCCCTAAACCCTCAACCCCAAGAAACACTATACATCCAAAGCCCCAAACCCTAAACTTAAACTCAAAACGCTAAACCCTAAAAGCCATATAACTTTAGACACCTTAGGATTCACATCCTAGCACGCCTTTGCGCAAGAACATGGCAAGCTCAGGAGCCTCCAGGGCACCCAAAGGGTCCGTAGATAGCGCCTCCGAAACGGGTGTCATGCAGGGGCCTTAATGATTAGAATGGGGTTTGAGCACCTTTATAGTCTAACTACAATAGAAAGGAACCCTAAAGAATAATCTTGGTAGATATTTAGACTTCTATAGTAAATTCGGGGTCTGCAAGGTGTATTAGGCTTTAGGCTTTAGGGTATATCTAGCCATCTGGGTGGTTGTCCAAGTTAGGTCTCTTTTGGGCTCCGCAACTCTAGGGTGCTGTGATAAGAGCAGAACTATATGGGACTCCCTAGAAGGGCCATGATCTTGACAAGGAATCTTTCTATCCATCCATCTATATTAATCAATATGCATTATGGCTCTTAGAGGGTTCGGGATGAAAATTGGGAACTTCCCTTGTTGACTGTAGAGTTTCAAACGAGGGTTTCGGGTTTTCAACCCGAAGAGAAGCCAAAGAATCCGACTCGCCCAAACGACCGTTGAAGCTCTTCCAGTCGATCCCCCTTAACTTACTTCCCCAATAAGCCAGGGAAGTAAAAGGTTAAACTTTCAGATTACTACTGAATGATAAGAACCCAAAAAGTTTAAAGGTTGGGTATTGGGAAACTAAGTTAAGATAAACCTTGCGACCCCACAGGGCCCACAAACGCCTCAACCCCGATCAGGCCTAACATCACAAAATCTCCGACTCCTCCCCCAACCCCACACCCCTAACCGGCCCCCCTTGGGCTTTTTGGTTTGACATTGAGGCTTTTAACCCCAAAGGCAGAACTGTTCAGGCCCTGTAAAACCCTAATTCACCAAACACACGCCGCAAGACCCAACACCGAAACAGTTAGTTCTTGATTTCTTAGTTTTGGCTCCCTAAACCCTAAACCCTAAACCCTAAACCCTAAACCCTGAACCCTAAACTCTAAACCCTAAACCCTAAACCCTCGAGCTAACCCGAAACCCTAGCTTGGTCGGCCTCTGCTGTGCTGCCCGTAGCTGGCCCGCTGACGGGGTCGCGAGTGGGCGGCCCCTGCGACGCGCTGTTTTGGGTGCCAGGTGCCGAGAATGGTAGGGCTTGCTGTAAAGATCAGGGGATGGCGCAAGTAGGTCAAGAACATACGTACTTCATGTGGCTTTTTGGGCTAATCATTGTAAATTATACTCGAGCCTGTAAACCCTAAGCCCCAAATCGTAGCAGGAAGTGGGTTGTAACAAGAGCTATCCTGATTGAAACCCCTGGACGCCAAGTCTCCGAATCCATCAAGTGTGGTTCAGGGGCTCGGATTGGTTTAAGGATATCGCAGTGCTTCTCCCGGGAAGATCGGTTCGCAGAGTCCTTGCTCGAGCACTCATGTGGTACCCCAGCCAGAGAGCAATCCAGAAGGCTGCTTGGGGCAGGCCACCTGCAGCTTGGTTACAGTCGACCCTGGAAGACCGAGTGCGAGCCGCGACCCCATGACGGATGCCCCGCCTGCTGTTTAGAGTTCAGGGTTGCCGGCCTGACGAACTGGCTCTTTCTTCTCGAAACCCTAAACCCTAAACCCTAAACCCCAGCTTTTCTCGAAGAGTGCGGCGTGAAAACGGCACATCACGTTCATTGCAGTACCTGCTGGGGGAGAGCAAGAGTCCTGGGCACTGACTCTGTCACGAAAAGGTTTAGGGTTGTGGGGTTTAGGGTTTAGGGTTTAGGGTTCAGGGTTTTGGGGTTTAGGGTTTTGGGGTTTATGGGTTCAGGGTTTTGGGGTTTGTGGGTTTAGGGTTTGGGGGTTTAGGGTTTTGGGGTTTGTGGGTTTAGGGTTTTGGGGTTTATGGGTTTATGGGTTTAGGGTTTAGGGGTTTAGGGTTTTGGGGTTTAGGGACAACTCATCTAGCCAGCCTTGTAGGTGCACGTAATATAGGGGCCTTAATAATTAGAATAGGGTTTCACAGGGCTCCTTCAACGGGTTCCTTAAAGGGTTCTGTAAGGGAGATACTACAAGGGTTTAGGGTTTAGGGGCCTTAATGATTCGAATAGGGCGGTGTATATTATACTATAAGTATAATAAGGAAACCACCAAAATAGTATAGGTAGTTATTAAAGCCCCAAAAGTACGTAAATCGCATGTGTTGGGTCTCAAATACTATAAACTGAACTGGTATGTCAAAACCTGCTACCTTTTCGGACATCAAAACCCCCAAAATGTCCGAGACCCTCCCCATAGTTCCCTTTGCTGCTTAACCGTTTTGTAAGTAGGGACCTACAATAAGGGAAGCGGCCTTAGCGGAAAGTACTATTTATCCTTGAGTCCGCGAGCTTCAAAAGGTCGCCCCCCATAGCCTGTAGCCTCTTCTGCCTCGAAAATTGGCGCACTCTGAACACAACTGTCGTCTTGGTTTATTGCCTGGTGGGGTTTAGGGTCTAGGGGTTTTGGGTTGGGGGTTTACGGATTAGGGGCTTTAGGGCTTTATGGGGCTTGGAAACTCAGAGATTAGGGTTGGGTCCGTCGCTTTCTCCTGCCTCTTCTTCCGCCGGCGCATTCCTGCAAGGCGATCCCGAAACCAGAAGGATCCTAAGTAAACACTCCAAATGGGTTTCTCAGATTCGCGCTACTTAAATGCACAGCATGAAGGATTCCCTACGGGCCCAACTTCCCCTCGACACATGCATCGAGACGCACCACAATTCCGTCTTACATCCGACAATATTCATGAGGCCATGGTGTCTTGAGATACGTCTTGCCTGAACTTTCTATTGAAAGATACACTGTCATCGGACAAGGATGCCAATGTCTAGGTACATGGCATGTGACAGTTCTCTGCCCAAGCCTGCTGAGATGGCCTCCCGGACCAAAGGCCCATCTGACCTATGGGTAGTTCTCAAAATTAGGGTCCCTTTTTGGGCCAGCAAAATAGTACGGCACACTTATAAAAAGGATCCTAAAAGGGACCCCCAATTTAGAGAACTACCCCTATCTTCATCTCGGAGGACCTCTGTCACACACCTGATGATCCTGGCATGTTGGTCAGGATTGGAGAGCGCCATTCGGGAAGTTGCGCTCGTCCGACCGCGCCCAAGTTCACACCGGCTGCTGGAATATAAGGGTCTAAATCATTAGACTAAGGTTTCGGGATATACTATCCTAATAAGGAACCCCCAAAATAGTATTGGTAACCCTAAAAACCTCAACCCTGAACCCTAAGCCCTAAACCCTCAACCCTAAACCCTCAACTCTAGACCCAAAGCTCTAAACCCTAAGCCCCTAAACCACGAACTCTAAACCCAAAGCCTCTCTATATTAGGAACCTCCTTGGCTGCTCCGCGTCTCGTGGAGGACCCCCACTGCCAGCCGGATGTGAGCAGCCGTCAGCTGGGGGTTTGGGGTTCACAGGTTTAGGATTTAAAGCTTCAGGGTTTAGGGTTTAGGGTTTGCGAACCCCAATTTAGGATTTAAGGGTTTGGGGGTTTGGGGTTCAGGGGTTTAAGGGTTTAGGATTTAAGGCTTTAGGGTTTAGGGCTTTTGGGTTTAGGGATCAGGGCTTTTGGGTTTAGGGTTCAGGCGTTTAGGGTTTAGGATTTAAGGCTTCAGGGTTTGGGGTTCAGGGGTTTAGGGTTTAGGGTTCAGGGGTTTAGGGCTTTAGGATTTATGGCTTTAGGATTTAGGGTTCAGGGCTTTTGGGTTTAGGGTTCAGGGGGTTTAGGGTTTAGGATTTAAGGTTTAGGGTTTGGGGTTCAGGGGTTTAGGGTTTGGGGTCTAGGGCTTAGGGTTCGGGGTTTAGGGGTTTAGGGTCTGGGGCGTTTAGGGACTAACATAAGGCTTTGGGGTTTGCTATGGTATGGATCTATGGGCGAAACAAGGAAACCCGACACTAGGAGTACCGCGGAGTCCGACCTCAACCCTAAACCCTAGTCTCTGAACCTACATCCTAAACCTTAAACCCCTAAACCCCTAAACCCTAAACCCTAAACCCCTAAACCCTAAACCCTAAACCCTGAAGCCCTCAAATCCCTAAACCCAGAACCCTCAACCCTTAGAAGGCTTTTTGGGTTTCCCCAACCCCTAAACCCTGAAGCCCTCAAATCCCTAAACCCAGAACCCTGAACCCTTAGAAGGCTTTTTGGGTTTCCCCAACCCTAAACCCTAAACCCTAAACCCCTATAAGGCTCCCCGAAAAATTGACTCCAGCAGCCTGAGGATCTCCGGAAGTGGTCGCGGTGCACTGAAGAGTGGGCGCCGGTCTGCGGGGGTTTCGTGGGGGTTTCTGAAAATACGGGACCCTGCTATAGCACCCTAAATAGTAGGATCCTTATTATAAGGACCCCAGAATAAGGTACCCTTCTTTTCGGAAACTCCCTCGTGGTTCAGTGCTTAGGGCTTAGAGCTTTGCCGGTTCTGGCTTGAGGTTTCCAGTTTAGGGTCTGGGGAGGGTCGGTAAGATTTCTGGGTTTCAGATTGCTGGAGATGCGGGTTTAGGGTTTAGGGTGTTTTCTGTCATGAAGTGCATGGGGCTTTGGTTGCCATTATCCAGTGCTGAATTTATGGCGGCTCCATCTGAGACGTAAATATAAACCCTCAACCCAAAAACCCGTTCATAATCCTGAAGCCTGAATCCTGAGCCCGAGTTTTACGGTCTTTGGGTGAGCTCTTGAGCTCTGTACGCAACTGCCATCTATTCCATAAACTGTCTTCGTCTTGACCACAGATGAAGGCTCTGCTTAGGATTTAGGGGCAGGATCACCTGTTCAGCGGCATGCAATCCTAAACCCTAAACCCTAAACCCTAAAACCCTAAAGCCCTAAACCCTAAACCCTAAACCTTACTTACAAATCATGCATACCAAGTCCTCGTCCCCAGAAGCTATTTCCGTGGGGACCATCATGCCCTCGGCCCCATCGTCTGTGTTCGTGGTGGATGTCGGCGATGGAGCAGCCACCATTGCCGGAAAGTGTGTCCCGAAGCCAGAATCTCAATCATGATTTTAGTCGTGCCGTCAACTTTCCACGCGTTTGCCGGGGATGTCTGCGATGGGGCGTCCGTCGGAACGATGGTGCTTTCTCTTTCAGGCCACTATTTGATGACGTCCGTGCGACAGAGAGGTTCGTACT
Source organism: Symbiodinium sp. CCMP2456 (assembly GCA_905221635.1). Lineage (NCBI taxonomy): Eukaryota > Dinophyceae > Suessiales > Symbiodiniaceae > Symbiodinium > Symbiodinium sp. CCMP2456. The sequence continues at coordinate 32,535 of CAJNDV010014570.1, forward strand.
TGCTGCCTCGCTGTTTCTTGACCCCGACTTCATCATCCGGGAGCACATGGGCAAAGTCGTGGGATTTCCGCTTGCTCGTTACGGTGGGCACATGATTAGGGATGCTTGCCCAACCCAAACCCTAAACCGAATGAAACCCGGTATGGGCCTTGCAGACTCATATATCATCAATGCCAACGGAGACACACACTTCAGCAAAGCCTTTCATATCTTGACGAGCCCTGCTCCAAGATAAACTAAGCCACGACCCTAAGTTAGGAACAGTTTACACAAGGCCCACAGGTCAGAACTTAATCAGAGATGCAAAGCTCCCGTGATTTCGAACCTCTAGAAGTGTCCATAGGTTCAGGGCTTAACTGTCAATAATCCTTTGGAGTCTTGTTTTAACAAATAGACATGCGTACTCAGAACACTCAGGTTTAGGGTACAGCTAATCGGATCCTCGAAACCACGAGAAGATCTACGAGAGAGAGAGACAGAGAGAGAGACTCCTTTGATTTTAGAGCGCAGCTGGATCTACAGGGGTAGTGGTCTAAATTAGGGTCCCTTTCAGGGTCCTTTTTATAAGGGTGCCGTACTATATTGGGGACTTAAAAAGGGACCCTAATTTAGAGAACTACCCACAGACATCGTCGGAAAAAATCAGCCACCCCCCTCCCTCTTCACAAAACTTGCCGACTCTGAGTCCCAAGCCCCAAAGTCCTAAAGACTTTACTACCCAGGCACTAATAAAAGGGGTTTGGGGTTTAGGGGTTCAGGGGTTCAGGGGTTTAGGGGTTTAGGGGGTAGGGTTTAGGGTTTAGGGGATTAGGGGTTTAGGGTTTAGGGCTAAGCCTTATACCGGCACAACAACGCAAAGATTGGAACAATGAGTCCCGGAAACCTCGAACCCTTTCAACCCCAATGCTAAACCCCTAAACCCTAAACCCTAATTCATGAGGTCGCCGAAACCAATCTTAGCTGAATCTGAGACTATGTAGGTCCCAAGGCACTAAACGGCACCCCATAAACAACCCTTGTACACCCCAAAGCCGCATAGCCAGCACCCCAAAAACCCTGTATATAATACAACCAAGCCCCAGGAAAACCCCCCTGAACAGGAACCGCCAACCCCCAACCCTGAACCCTAAACCCTAAACCCTAAACCCTTAGCAGGAGGCCCTCCTAACGCCTTCTGAAACACGTAGAAACCCAACAATCCTCTAACAGAGCCCCTGAAGGCCCTGGTAACCCCTAGATAAACTCTGTAACAAGAATGCTAAACCCTTTACAAACCATAAAATTTTCTTCAACCCCCAAAATCAAAACCCCAAACCCTGAACCCTAAACCCTGAACTCAAAATCGAAACCCAACAGCCCCCAAGCCCCACACTTCTGGACCAAAGCTGCCTGCTTTCGCTGCCGGTGCGGAGGAGCGCGCCTCCTGCGTGCTGCTTTGGTTTCTCGCGTCGATGCACTTCCATACCGAGTTTAGTTTCAAGGGCTTGGGGTCAAAGGGTGTAAGGTCCTGAATTTCGGCATGCTTGTTTGCACACATACGCTTCAAAAAGAAGTCTAATCTGGAGCCGTCCTGCAGAACATCGTCATCCCTCGCTATATGACTCGCACACGCTTCACATCTCTAGCAAAAACCCTGAAGACGTGTTGCAAGGGTCGGAGAACTCAGCAATACTACGGTTAATAATGTAAATCCTGCATTACCCCATAAGAAGGAATATGCCATAACTCACATAATTTAGGGTCCTCAAGGTACTACAGGACATGGGAGTTTCCGAACATGGGGGACCCGAATATAGGACCCTAAATAATAGGATCCTTATCATAAGGACCCCCAAACTAGGTACCCCTTATTTTAGGACACTCCCATATATATATATATATATCATCATCATCATCATCATCATCAACAGTATTGCCTAGAAGGGCCTGCGGGTTCTTTAATATGGGAGTTTCCCCAAAACAAGGGGGTACCTTACTATGGGGTTTAGGGTTTAAGTTTAGGGCTATGGGGTCCTAATAATAAGGATCCTGCTGTTTAGGGTCCTACATTAGGGTCCCCTATTTTCGGAAACTCCCTTATGTTGATGTTGTACAGCATTACCCTAAACCCTAAACCCCTCAACCCTAAACCCATTCCCCACAACCCTAGCCATATTCCAAGGATTCACACCCCTGGAGTAGAGCCAAAACATACCTAGCGGGACCCTCTCGGCCCCTAAACCCCAAAAAGAACTAATCCTAAACCCTAAAGCCGAAAAACTTAACCCCAAACCCAAAAAAGTTTACCCTAAACCCTAACAGCTTTACCCGAAACCTCAAACCCTAAAACGTTTAGGAGCGTCGAGTTGGTATTGTCGTTGGAGTTGAGGGCCGGGGTTTGAGGGTCTATGTTGTGCGGGTTAGAATTGGGGGCTTAAGCGTTGAAGGGTTTAGGGTAAGGTTTAGGCTTATGGCTGGAGGGTTTAAGGTTTACCGTGTAAGGCTTTCGGGATTCGGGGTTTCGGGCTTAAGGTTTAGCGCGAAGAATCTGTCGGGTCGGTCCCTTTAAGGCTTGTTCGTATCAGGAAGCAACACCGACGCCTGGGTCGGGTCGTTTCTTCGAGCCCCAATTTAAGATAGTCTTTACTAAGTCTAGCTACTTATCCAAACCCCCTACAATAATCGCCCAAGCCGCCAGCCTTCAAAGAAAAGACCAATAAATCGATTACTCTAGACTCTAAACCCCAAGCTCTAAACTCAAACCCTAAACCCTAAAAACCCTAAAACCCTACAACCCTAAAGCCCTAAACCCTAAACCCCAAACCCCAAACCCTAAACCCTAAACCCCTAAACCCTAAACCCTCAACCCTATGGCGCCTCCAGTGGCAGGGGTGGGGCCTTCCTCTTCTTGGAAGGCTCGGACTTGCTGGGCTCTGGAAGCAGAGGCTCGTCCTTGTGTGCTCCGTGTGGATGCTATGTACAAGCTGTAGTGTCTGAACTGTGGCATGCGCTTATTGCTGGCAGGCCAACAATGGAAGATTTCGACATCAGTATATAAAGACGAACAAACTTGTTCGGTAAGATTCTACGTGTTGATTTTGCAGCCGTCGTCGTGGTGGTGTTACTGGTAGTCGTTGGTGGTGGTGTTAGTGCTGTTGGTGACGGCGGCGGTGGTTGCGGCGGATGTTGTTGGTGTTGTTGGTTCGATTGTGCTGCTTGTGCTGGTGGCTGTGGTGGTAGTCATCGTCGTCGTAGTCGTTGTCGTCGCATTAGAGGTGGCAGTAGTAGTAGTAGTAGTAGTAGCAGCAGTAGCAGTAGTCGCCGTCGTCGTAGTCGTAGCAGTCGTAGTCCACAGTAGCCGTAGTGGTCGAAATAGTTGAACAGGTGGTCGTCGTAGCAATCGAAGTAATTATAACTAGTATTAGGTAGCACTTGCAGTAGCTGTGGTCGTGGTGGTTGCTGCTGCTGTTGTTGTGGTACTGGTAATTGAACCGGAACGATTATTATTCTTGTTAACGGTATGATTTTTGTACAAGTACCAAGGCCAAACATGGTGACAATAGCAACATTCGGTCAGCAAGATCATGTGCATATTCATGTTCAAGTCATAGGCAGAGCCAAAAGCATCATAGTTGCTGCTACAACTACTGTGACTTAGAGAAGGGATGTAGTTGTAGAGTGTCTGCGAGTCTTTGGATTGTCTTGCTTTTTCCGGACTGTGATAAGTATCGCTACTGCACTTGCGGTGCTCTTGGTTCTACTCTTCTAGAGTTCTAGAACTGGCACTTTGCCCATGAGGCAAAATCAATAATAGCTCCAACCAAGGAAGGAAACTCACTGCAAGATTTCAACCAGCACAGCATAGGCAGTAAGTTGCACCCCTACTGCTATCATCCTGGCTGCGAGGATCCAGAATTAAACTCTGGCGTGAATGACTTGAAGCTAAGATTGACTTGTGCATATATATATATATAGCATATATATTATATATAGCATATATGTTATATATAGCATATATATTATATATAGCATATATATTATATATAGCATATAAATTATATATAGCATATATATTATATATAGCATATATATTATATATAGCATATATATTATATATAGCATATATATATATATATATATATATATTAGACCCTTCCTGTAACAGTAAAACGACCCCTCTCTTTAGACGGGGTGGGCTGGCCAATTTCGGTTTTGTTTGGGTATGGTGTTGAACATTTAATTTTGGTGCAAAAGTGAACACTTAT
>CAJNDV010014570.1:41223-53237 GCA_905221635.1 Symbiodinium sp. CCMP2456
GAGTTTGTGAGGGCAGATCGCCACCCATCCGATGACACACCATGCACATCGACTCAGTTGAGAGGGCATGGTCTGTCAACGGGGGGGGGCGACCATATATATATATATATATATATATATCACATCGGTTCCACTTTAAAGGCATCATCCTGACTCCTCCACCCTTAAAGCTCAAGCTCAGCAACTGTGGTAGTACTCTGTACCTGGACCGCCTTATTTTAAGGACTTATATGGGGAAATCTGAGGAAATCATAGTCAGGAAGTGTAGTAAGTGTAGTATTCAGGGTTCAGGGAATCATGCAGGAATTGAGGCATCAGCCGCAGCAGCAGATCATTCGATTGCAAGCCCTCAAACCGAAACACACACACACACAATATTCTAAACCCTAAACCCCTAAACCCTAAACCCCAACGCCGTAACTTGCATCCTAGAGACCCGGAGACTGAAGCAAACTCCTAAATCTCTCTCAGACCAAAGGCTGTAAAGGCCCACAACCCGACGTGCTCTCAACCATAGCAGAACACTCCAAATCTAAATTCCGATACCCCGAAACCCTAAACCCGAAACAGCAAAAACCCTTTACAGCCCCCCCCACCCCCCGCTCCGCCCGCTGGAATGCAACGGACCCTAAACCCTAAACCCCAAAGCCCCAAAAACTCTAAAGCCCAAAGCCCTAAAAAGCCTAAAAGCCCTAAACTCTTAAACCTGAAAGGAACCGAAGCAGAGATGAGAGCTCGGCGGACAGGGGGGAAGCCAATGTCATTCGGATCCATCTCCTCTTATACAGAGGCCTTAAGAATTAGAATAGGGTTTATAGAGTATATAATACTATAAGTACAATAAGGATCCCCCCCAAAAAACAACCTATTCTAATTATTATTAAGGCCCCTACATTACGTTTCAAAGTTCCGAAGGTTGAAAGGCCGGCATTGTGGTTTAGGGTTGAACGTTTATGGGGGTTTACAGGGCTTATAGGGTTTAGGGTTTAGGGATTCGAATGGAGTTCAGAGATCAAGGTTCGTGTAGGGCTTGGAGTTCAAAGGTTCAGTGTCGGGGAGTTTGCAGAGCAAAGGTGTGGGGTTTGAAGTCGGACTTGACGCTCTGCCCGAAGCATCATCGAACCCTAAACCCTAAACCCTAAACCCTAAACCCTAAACCCTAGAGCGCCACTTCCCCTGATGCCCTAAGTCTCAGTGCACCATCGTGGCCTATGCATCCTCTACCCCTGAACCCTGAACTACACCCCAAAACCTCAAGCCCAAACCCAAACCCAAAGCGAAAAAGACCACAACCCGGAACCGAAGCCCAGAAAGCCACCCCAATCACAAGACTGTGCCAACAACTCTCTGGAGTTTCTTTCGGTTTTGACCGGGGGCCGGGCGCCCTCCAAGAGTTTAGGTTTTAGGCTTTTAGGGTTAAGGGTTTAGGGGTTTAGGGTTTAGGGGTTTAGGGTTTAGGGTTTAGGGTTTAGGGTTTAGGGTTTAGGGCTTAGGGCTTTAGGGTTTAGGGTTTAGGGCTTAGGGTTTAGGGGTGTCAGACTCACGGCTCGAAGGCAGCAGAAAGGAGTTCGGGACCTCGAGCTCTCGATAGACCTTGTGGTAGAATGCGAGGCTGTACTTCGCGCCGGCTGGGATCAATGAAGCATGCTCTTCAATGGCCCTTTGATGTTGAACGTTGCTGCCATGTGCACAGAACCGGAACTTAAACGCCTGGCTATGAACAAAGCGGGAATGTCTCCGGCAATATGAAAGACAGTGAGCAACCAGTACAATAGAAGATGCTTCTTGTCCACGCTGCAAAGGAACTCAAATCCCAAACTCTAAAACGATAGTCCGATATCCCTAAGAGTCCAAGTATCTAATAATCATACACAGCCCGGGGGCCTTCCGATGGCGCTGCTTGCGTCCGCCGTCGGCTTCCGTGCAGCATGTGGTATGCTTTAATTAGGGAGGTTGTTTGGTTACTTAACCCTAAACCCCAAAACCTTAAACCCTAAACCCTAAACCCTTTCTCACTGAGCACCCGTTGGTCTGCAGGCCAAAAGGCATTGAAGGCTCTGGAATCAAGTTTCGGAGTGCAGACAACCGAACCGACAGGACGAACTTTCGGACCGTTTGCTTGTGCTCGGGGTTTCGGGTTTAGGGGTTTAGGGTTTAGGGTTCAGGGTTTAAACCCTAAGCCCTAAACCCTAAACTCTAAACCCTGAACCCTAAACCCTAAACTCTAAACCCTGAGCCCTAAACCCTAAACTCTGCGGTTACCATGGTTCGACTGCGGGGGCCTCGGTGTGAGCTTCAGGGTTTTGAAGGCTCTGAGGGCTATCCGGGCCGAGGTTTCTTTCGCGGGATTAATTAGGGGTTTGGGTTTGGGGTTTGCGGTTTAGGATTTATGGCGTTAGGAGGCTTTAGGGTTTAGGATTTAGGGGTTTAGGGTTTAGGATTCAAGGCTTTATGGTTTAGGGGTTTGGGGTTTAGGATTGAAGGCTTTAGGGTTTAGGGTTTGGGTTGGGTGGAGGGATGCTGAGGCTGGAGAGGATTAGCTGTTGTGCTGTTCGAGCTGCCCTCCACAACAATCTGCGGCTTGAGCCCCGAAGCAGAGTAGAATTCGGTCACAAAAACCGATCCTATCATGTGCATTTCTGGTCTATTCTGTTGTTGCCCTTCTCCCAAGCCGAGAATCTGTACATTCCCCGAACCCCTAAATGTGACCCAAACTTCCTGAAACCACTGGCTATAAGTGCTGCCTGGAATACCAACCAAAACAAGCGGTAACAAGTTCTTAGGAAAGCATCCCAATCCGTCGTCAACACCGGCTTCTGGCATAGAAACCCTGGGCGGCAAGATGCTGCAGTGGTTGCATGTAGTTCCAGATTGGGGTGATCCCGGTGGTGGTGGCGGCGGTGGTTGTAGCAGTGGTGGTAGTGCTGATGGCTCAGGCGGTGTACTCTGCAGCTGCTCTGAATGATTTCTCCGATCTTCAAACCCAACGGCCGTCTGGCAGAAACTTGACTAAGGTACCATGACGACGCCTCCTTCAGTTTCTGCCCTTGCCCCAGGACTCACTTCGGACGCTCCAATCGAGAAAAGCCTTGTGTGGACTTTGTTGTACGGCTTAAACCCTAAACCCTAAAATGAACCCTTCTACAGTTGGCTCACGTCCAAACTACCCTAAACCCTAAACCCTAAATAACAAACTTCAGGGGAGTGGGCCCGGGCTGAAACTTTTGAACTTTACGGATTGCGCGCCGAAGCCTTTGGGGACTCTGCTGGTGGGAAGGCTCCTCCCCAAAGGGATCCTAAGGGTTCCACGTAGTAATTAAATGCCTTCCCAAAGACAAACCTACAACACGACTATCCCGAACTGAGGTACCTAATCATCAGGCGCTTGTGCTTTGGACCCTTAGGGGTTTGGGCTTGTAGTCGAGAGATATACGGTTTAGGGTTTAGGGTTATAGGAATTAGGAAGTCTTCGTATTCAAATTTGCGGCAGCCAGCGGTCTCTTTTCGCTGCTTTCCCTCCCGAACGCTTCGGCCAAGGCTGACATTGCAGCAGCTTCATGCAAAAGCTACGATGTGCCTGCCTTAACCGCTGGAGCCCGCAAGTTCTGTAGGGTCTTCATAGAAGCCCCAGTGGCCGCAGATTAGTAACTAGAACAGGGTTTTGGGGGCTCCTTAATATAATTATAGTATAGTAGACCCCAAAACGCTATTCTAATCATTGAGGCCACTATATTAAACTTGGTAAGGGTCCAGGGGGTTCCTTATCATATTTATAGTATAGTAGACCCCAAAATCCTATTCTAATCATTGATGCCCCCACCTTTAAGAACCCAAAACCTACTTTTTTGTAGGGTCCCTATAAATCCCATATTAGGGTTTATAATAAGAACCTACAAAAAAGGGTGGGTTTTGGGTTCTTAAGGTATATTAAGCTTGGTAAGGTTCCAGCTTTTTTAGGGCAGAGCCTCGACGGCGAGCCTTCGATCTCCACAGGAACTGAACCTGCTGTGCTGCTATGCTCTACAGAGTGAGGCACAGTCCGACGACCCTGGATCTAGGGTTTAGGGTTTAAGGCTATGGGTGGTTCTCTAAACTACCCATAGGCAACATGGTAGTTCCTTTTTGGGATTACCTAATAGGATCCTGAATATAAGCTACAAAAAGGAACTACTATGGGCGGTAGGGTCTCTTTTAGGGTCCTTTGTATCAGGGTGCCGTGCTGTTGCGGGACCCTCTTTTAGAGGACTACCCACATCCTAAAACCCTGACCCCTGTATGTACCCTGCAATGTTGAAGCCCTGGACCACTGAATCTGGAAACTTTCTGTAGCCAAAGGTCTCTTCCAAACTCCGTCTCAAGGGTGCTCATCGCGTCGTGGGATTCCGAGTCTTGACACGTAAGGCTTAGGTTTAGGGCGAGAGCCATTAGGATGAAAAGTACTGACCCTGTAATCAGGCAGGGGCCATCCGTAACTGGACATGGCACTGTGTGTAAGTCCTCTGCAGTCAGCTCTGCAACGTCCTCAAACTATAAGGTCGATAGTGCCTGAAAAGTAGCGTATTCTCAGAAAAACGACCCAACTTCGGCTACGGGAAAGCCGTCCACTTGCTACGGGAAAGCCGTCCACTTAGCTACGGGGCGCCGTTCATCCTTGTTGATCCAAGTCTCTGTTCCTAATCCCTAGACCATAAAACCCTGGTTGTGAGACGTGGTTCTCCGACCTCACAACAGCTTTTGCCCGAGCTATGGTCTGCCACCCAAAGCCCGCAAAGCCAAGGCCCTAAGACAGCTGCACAGTCCCAGGGGCCAGGGTTTAGGGTTTAGGGGTTTAGGGTTTAGGGCTTGGGGTTTAGGGTTTAGGATTTCGGGTTTAAGGTTTAGGGTTCAGGCATGTACTTGGAGGTTCATGGGTAGCTATAAGTGGGGTTATAAGTCTCCTAGTATGGGTTCTAACTATAGATACCTTACTTATAACCCACTTATAACTACCCATCAACCTCCAAGTACAGTTCAGGGATGTATTTGATACATAATATGTGTGTATATATATATATACATACATATATATATATATACATGTGTGACTATAGTCTACATACACACACACATATATATATACACATATTTGTTTGTATGTATGTATGTATGTATGCATGTATGTATGTATGTATGTACGTATGTATGTATGTATGTATGTATGTATGTATGTATGTATGTGTGTGTATATATAATACATATACACATATGTACACGTTATCAAGGCTTAAATGCGGATGGGACTGACTGCCCAGTGCCGGAGCCGGAAACCCGATGAATCTCTGCACACGGCCACTCAAGGAAAGTACACAGCAGTTTCCCGTCCCAGGGGCCAGGGTTTTTTGTTTAGGGTTTAGGGGTTTAGGGTTTAGGGTTTAGGGGTTTAGCGTTTAGGGTTTAGGGGTTTAGGGTTTAGGGGTTTAGGGTTTGGGGGTTTTGGGGTTTAGGTTTTAGGGGTTTAGGCTTTAGGGTTTAGGGTGCAAACCATAGTCGCAATCCCGACCCAATACAGGAACACCACTTTCTACTATTTGGGGATGAGAGTCGAGCATGAGAAATATAGCTGTCGGTCCTGTACTCCACGCGCATCCACAGGCCTACTGTTGAAACATCAACATCTATAACTTTATAACATCTATAGGTTGAGGCCGTACAGCTATATGGCTCTGCATCAAGCAGAAAAGACATGGATTTCAAATCCTACAGACATCGCCGCCCAAGCAAATCCCCGCAGCCCTCAATTATGCCTTTAAACAAAAATGTCAAAGCCCAAACCAGACACTCCCTCCTAAAACACTGAGGCCCCCGCAAGACGACGCATATAAATGCGATCGTCAGACAGGGCAAACGCCTGTTTCTGCTTCATTGCGGCTTGGGGTTACTGGCTTGTAGAACCTAAACCCTAAACCCAGTTGTGGGGCAGGAGGCCCTCATCCCAAACCATGCTACACCCTACAAGTTCCACGAACGGCTTGGGCTGACTGCCAGTGTCACGATTGCAATTGTACTGGTTTCGGCTAATTACTGCTCGCTCTCCTACTCCTACCAGCTGCGATGTTAGGAACGTTGTTGTGAAGCCGCAGTTGTTGATAGTTGGTATCAGTTTCCTTCCTCCTCGCTGTTGAGAGTGCAACTGCTCAAGCATGAGACCTCTCCACATGACTTTTAGACAGACCCTAAGGGTCCACGGTCCAAGCACCTGATAGTCACATAGTTACACACATACACACACACACACACCTACAAGCTACAATCCTAAGCCCATACCTAATTATCAGGTCTTTGGGAGCGATAGAACCTCACAGAACGGAATACAAGTCATTGTGACACCCTTTCGGAACCCGTAAGTATTGGGTCTTTCGTAGGGTTGGGACAAGCAGTACTGACTGTCATGGGGACTCTGAGCTTTGCTTGATTTTTCGGTTTAGGGTTTAGAGTTCAGGGTTTAGGGCTGAATTACTCAAAAGCAGCCTTGGGCTGGAACTGGCACACCCAACCCTAAACTCCAAACCCTACTGTAAAGCCAAAACCCGGAACCCCAAACTGTTGCATCAATCCACAAACAAAAAACCCTAAACCGTACCTACATGTGGGATCCTGCTATTATGGGTTCTATGTTACTGGACCCCCTCCCCCTGTGTTCTGAAGCTTTCCACGACACGTGGCTGGCCTGTCTTCGTCTCACGTCCGCTTCTTGTCCATGTCCTGTTGCGAGGGCTCGAGTTCTGGAAGGTCTAAACACCCCAATCCTGTCTTCCCTAGAGGTCCACGGGGCCCAATGACTGGGTACTTGGGTTTAGGATAGTAGCTTTATGGGTTTGTACTTGGGAGAGTATATGATTTCCAAGCGCCTTGAAAGTCCTTGAGTGAAAGTGATCGGTGAACAAAGCCATGAAGAGCAAAAGGCCACTCCGGTAAAATCCACGATTAGGGAACGGTTGATCCAAGGGACTAGTGCAGATGTACTAAATGTCTTGCAAGCTGTTGCTCAAATTACAAGGCTTTCGCCTGGTGGACAACATGAACATAAGTACAAAGTATTCGGGTTGAATGTATAATTGGAATAGTGCTTTGGGGTCTATTGTCTTCTATTGATCTGAAGAAGTAGCGGGAGTTTACCATTGCCAAGTGTTTCAACTCCTGTACTCCTATACTAAACCCTAAACCCAAAACCCAAAACCCAAAACCTTAAAACCTAACCCTGAACCCCAAAACCTAAACCCTAAAACCTAAACCCTAAAACCTAATCCCTAAAACCTGCACCCTAAACCCTAAACCCAAAAACCTAAACCCATAGTAGGGATTGCGGAGCAGTTTGCCTACACCTCGCGCAAACACCGGGCCCAAGTACGTAAGAACCCTCAGACTTCGAAGCTGAGGGTTTAGGGTTTAGGGGTTGCTGAGAGGTCGGTGGGCTAGGTGACTACCTTCCTATCCATAGGCCCCATAGTAGTTCCTTTTTGTGGCTTCTATTAAGGGTTCTATTAGGGAATCCCAAAAAGGAGCTACTATGGGGACCCGAAAGTATGTAACAGAATGGCCTTTTAGACGTCTTGGGCCATGATTTTACTTACTTTTGGGTGTTTAGGTAGGGTTCAGGGGTTACCGAAATATGTGGGTTTAGGGCTCCGTCGACCCATGAACCCGGAACAGGTATCCAAGAAATGGAAAATAGAATGTAGGGGCCTAGTGATATACCCCCCAAACCCTATTCTAGTGATTAAGGCCTCTAAACCCTACACCCTCATGGTGGCCCTTATAGAACCCTTTAAGGAACCCTTTAAAGAAACCCCCCATGAAACCCTATTCTTCTTATATAGGAGTTTCCGAAAATAGGGGACCCTAACATAATACCCGAAATAATAGGATCCTTATAAGGACCCCAAAGTAAGGTACCCCCCCTGTTTCCGGAAACTCCCATATTAGCACCTCCCCCCAAAAAGCTCGGCAGCGACGTGACTGGGAGCCCGGCCATCGAGGAGAGATTCGACTGAAGGTCTCTGGCTTGTCCGGTCTGCCTTGTAGGGTTTAGGGTTTAGGGTTTAGGGTTTAGTGTCTGGTGCTTTGTAGGGAATGGGGGAATGGGTTATAGGGACTATAAGGGACTATCATAGGGATCCGCTCCCCCATTCCCTACCAAGCACCAGACAGTTGTGCACAGATCTTATACGAATGAGGGTTTAGGTTTAGGGTTGAATTAGGGTTTAAGGTTTAGGGTTTAGGGTTTAATTAGAGTTTAGGGTTTAGGGTTTAATTAGGGTTTAGGGTTTCATTAAGGTTTAGGGTTTAGGGTCTAGTTAGGGTTTAGTTTGTAAGTGGCTGAACTTGTGTGGGGGGGAGGGTTGGGTGGGAGCAATAAGGTTTGAGCAGTTCCCTGGAACCCTAAGCCCTAAACCCGTACTTCATTGAACATCTGTTGGAAGGTCGGGACCCGCCGGAAGCCTCTTTGAGGGAAGGGTCTAGAGTTTTGGATCCAGGATTGCGGATTTCGAGGGAAAGGGTTTCGAGAGACTTTGGCACCTTTGGGGTCCATCAACCGGTTTGGGGCGTCGTCTTTGAAGTTTATGGTTGAAGGTCTAGCCCCTGATCCTTAACTGCTGGCCCGGCCTCAACTCAAAACCGTTAACCCTAATCGGTTTGGGCATTTCAACATAACACCACCAGAAAGGAAGCCGGGTTTCGGGTATCTCTCGTCCCCAAACACACTAACTCCCACAAAAGCCTGAACCGTAAACGCTAACACCCGATGCCAAGCTCTCGCCTGTAGTAGGTGCCGATCTTCAGGATCATGCCAAACCAATACATGTGCAAGAGGAAGAGGGTGAACTCAGAGGCAGCGCAAAGCCCGGAACCGTTTTCTTGGAATTTCGGTGCGATTTCCCGGCTTAAGGTCCGGCGTTTCCTGTGATTTCGACTTGGCGTTGCATACGACCTTGGTACTTGCTGTACAACTTGGGTTTCCACACGGCTTCACATGGTGTACGAATAGTTCATCTTGAATAGCGCGGTAAGGGAAGGTACAGTTCTGCAGGGTTGTTGAGGGGAAGGGTTCCATGTTCTCCAAGGGTTCTACCGGGGCTCTGCAAAGGTTCTATATACAAGGTCAGATCACTCCGGCTGCGAGTGATAACTACTTCATGTTGCAATCTTTGTTCTCACGCTCATGACATGGTCCCTAAACCCTAAACCCTAAACCCTAAACCCTAAACCCTAAACTCTAAATCCTAAATCCTCTGCTGTTCAAGAAGGCTTGAGGTGATAAAGCTGGCCATAGTATAGGGGCTTCAATAACTACCAATACTATCTTGGGGGTTCCTTATTACACTTATGGTATAATAACGGGCCTTAATATTTAGAATAGGGTTTTGGGGGTTCCTTATTGTAATTATAGTATAATACTCTGCAGTGTATCCCCAAAACCCTATTCTGACTATTAAGGCCGCTAAACCGTAAACCCTCATAGTAGCCCTTAGAATCCTTTAAGGAACCCTTTAAAGGAACGGTATGAAAATCCTATTCTAATTATTAAAGCCCCTATATCGGGGTCATCAGAACAATCTGGCCCTACCAGTACTAGTTCTTGCTCGTTGTCCGCCGTATGTAGCTTCTCACGAGGCTTGCGACAAATGGCGGGCGCTTCTCCCAGCCTTCATGTATGGGGTCAGGGTTTAGGGGTTTAGGGTTTAGGGGGTTTAGGGGTTTAGGGTTTAGGGTTTAGGGTTTGGGGAGGGGCCTTGCCTTGGCAATCAGAATAGGGTCTCGGGGTAGATCAAAAGCAGTTATTAGTCAGACTAAGTTATTACTTCCATAATCCCCCAAGGCTGGGCACTCCAAGAGCCTCTCAAAGTACTTGCCCTCAAATTCCCTCTCATAAAAGACATCGACATCCCCGGAGCCAAAGGCTAGCATATGGTGCGGAGTCCATGGCATGTTCCTATGGCTGTTTGGGCCACCTCCGCTTCATCCTCTGCAGGATCGCTGAATTCAACTGCGGGATTATGGAGAAATATCACCTGGACGAGGTCTCGTTCGCGGCGGTGTGGCAGAAGGCGACGTCTGCCTCGGGATGTTCGAGCCGCTTCCGAACCGCACGAGTCTGGAAAAAGCAGTCCCTAAGGGTCCAAGTACCCAAATAGTAGGCTTTCAAGGTCCAAAAACCATTCGGAGTATGGATTTTGGGACCTAAAACCTTACTATTTGGGTACTCGGACCCTCTGGGAGTCTTTCGAAGCGCCAGGTCCGGCCATTTTGAGCCGAGGACGGCTTCAATGTCAGAGACTCGTAGCAGAGTGTAGGTGTCTTGCTCGGAGGCCCCATCAAGTAATTATCAAAGCACACCCAAACCACACCGTAACATAAGTAACCAGTAAGCTACCCAAGATAATACGGTCTTGAATATATGTAAGAAGCGCCATATGGATGTCGACCTGTTAACGGGGTGCCTTCACATCGTACAACGTAACATGACTCCGGCGAGACCTCTCGAGCAAAGTTGCCTGCTCCGTAAGTAAGTTTACCTACTAGAGTTACTAGAGTTACTAGAGCAGGAGCCTTTAACAACAGACCCTTGCCCTAATGTATTGGCCTAAATAATTACCTATATTATTTTGGGGGTTCCTTATTATGCATATAGTACAATCTACCCCAAAACCCTGTTCTAATTATGAGGGCCCCCATATTAAACACTCTCGCTAGATTGATGCGGAGGTCGCCGGATAAAGCACGATGAAGATGCGTTTTCGCCCGGGGCTCCGCGCCAATCCGAAGTTGATGAAACCCCAAGAGACGATTCGCTCAGGACTCGCCTGATACCAGGGTTCAGGGCCCTAAACCCTAAACTCTAAACTCTAAAGCGAGTTTAGGGTTTATAGGGTCAAGGTTCCTTTTAGGTTCCTCATCATCAACTTCATGTTATCCTTCCTCTTCATGATCATCACATGCCTCCACCTTTACCACCACCGTCATCGTCACTGTCACCGTCACCGTCACCGTCAGCATCATCATCATCATCATCATCATCATCTTCATCATCACATTCACCGGGCGATATTCTACCGATCTACCACCAACCGAAGAAAGCAAACTGATGCATCAGCCGGGTGTTCGAAGAAACTGTCACCCTTCTTCGTTTAACTCGGCATAGATGTTGATTTGATGGTTGCCAAGCCGGTAAAACCCTTGAACCCCAGAAATCCTGAACTCCAAACTCCAGCCTCCAAGCTTACACTCTAACTTCTCTCCAAAAGACGTATTTCAAAACAATAAACCCCTAAATCCTGAAGAGCCTGTTGCAGGGTCGAAATCACACGGGTCCCCGGTTCGGGTCCCTTCTTCTACAGTACTGAAGCTCGCAAATGGAATCACACCAGCCTCCGGAATGCTCTCGACCCAGACGCTCCTCATTATGGAAACTGGGAAGACGATGATTCTGAACCTGGCAGGTAGGGCCCTAAACCCCAAACCCTAAACCCTAAACCCTAAACCTCTAAACCGTAGGGTAAGGGCTCGACTTTTGGGGCTTAAAAGGTTCAAGGGTGCAGATTAGACTGGAGTGATTTGGATTTAAGCGGTTTTTTAAGGGGGGATCTATAAGGGACATAGGGTTCTATGACAGTGGATCTATAAGGGACATAGGGTTCTATAACAGTGGATCTATAAGGGACATTGGGGTCTACAACAGCGTAGAGCCTGAGGGGCTCGGGGTTTGTGACCTCTCAGGGGTTCTGAACCTGGCGCATGGGGAAACTAAGGGCACCTGCCTGGGAAATCTACTACCCTTAGCATCAAAATAGCCCAAAAGCCTCATATAATAGGGTCTTTCGGTCCAAAAGCCTTAAAATATGAGTCCTTTGAGGGTAATGGCTATAACTTCCAGACACTCTTTGCGACCTACCAAACATAGTAGGAGTGGTCAGTTGGCTCGACCTACCAGCGCAGCTTGACTTTGCTGTAAGTTACAAGGGCCCGAAACCTTCGCT
>CAJNDV010014581.1:0-12383 GCA_905221635.1 Symbiodinium sp. CCMP2456
AGCTGCTGGGCTGCAGCTCTTAAGTCGCTCGTGAGCTGCTGGGCTGCAGTTCGTAAGTAGCTCGTCAGCTGCTGGGCTGCAGCTCCTAAGTGCCGGGCTGCAGCTCGTAAGTCGCTCGCAGGCTGCTCTGAAAGTGCCATGCAGTTACTTCGAAGTGCTGCGCGCGAAAAGCCCCTCTAAAGCCCGTTTTGCAAAGACTTTAGAGCCCTTAAGATCGTCAGAGCTGCGGGTCGTAGGCCCGAGAATCGACAGTGCTTCGAAGTACCGAATTCTGACCTATGTCTCGAACTTAGGCCTGTAGCTACCACAGAGTGGAGAGCTGGAACACCCTCCCCAGAGAGAGTAACCAAAATGTTCAATTCACCCAAATTATGAAAAGTATATCGAAATAAAGATGTTCACTACAAAATGCACCAAGAAAGAGATTTTCATTGAAAAAAGCACCAAAATATAGATTCTCAGTGAGGCACCAATTCTTCTGACCTCCACAAGTCAGAATAATTCATATCTTTTAAGCAGCGGCTCCCCGAGCCAGAACCACCCGGAGATGCAAAGACGCAGCAGCAGCAAAGCCACGTGCACCAGGAAGGCCTGGGCTGAGGTTTCAGGGTTTAGATTGGTTTAGGGTTTTGGGAATATTTAGGCAGTGAAATATACACCAAAAACGTGGATATTCAATAAAAATTCAACCAAAATATATAATGCACCCAAATTGGGAAAAATTCTCCGAAATAAGGAATTTTCACTACAAAATATACCAAAATCTGGACTTTCACCAAAATATGGATTTTCATTGAAGCACAATCACTCTGACCTCCATAGGTCAGAATAACTAGTGTATGATTAGACAATGAAAAATGCACCAAATAACGTGGATATTCAATAAAAACGCCAGCATAGAATTATTTTCAGTGCAAAATACACCCTGCAAAATGCACCAAACTATGGGTGTTCAATGCGAAGTTGCTTATGAGCAGGGGGCCCGGCGAAAGGACTCGGCCTATTGCAAAGGTTAAGCCTGCGCGGGACGCCGCCTTCGTTGTCGAAACCTAAACCCTAAGCTTTCTGATCATAACTCGTGGTTTCTAATCATAATTCGTGGCTTTCTGATTATATTTCGTGACTTTTTGATCATAATTCGTGGCCTTTAATTTTGGCCAAGATTTAAGCCTCTACGGTTTTAGACCCAGGGTTTAGATCCCTATGGTTTAGGGCCCTAGGATTTAGGCACTAGGGTTTAGGGCCTAGGGTTTAGGTCTCTATGGTTTAGGGCCCTACGATTTAAGGCCTTAGGATTTAGACCCCCTAGGATTTAAGGCGCTAGGGTTTAGGCCCGTGCGATTTATGATTCTAGGGTTTAGGTCCCTATATTTAAAGTTAAAGACCCTACAATTTTGAGCCTTAAGGTTTAGGCCTCTATAATTAAAGGCTCAAGGATTTAAATCCAACGATTTGAAGCCCTAGAGTTTAGGCCTTTATGGTTTAAAGCCCTAGAGTTTAGGGCCCGACGGTTTAAAACCTTAGAGTTTTGGGCCCTACAGTTTAGGGTCCTCCGATGTAGGGCTGGCCCCTAGAGTTTAACATCTTAAAATTTCAACGCTTATAGTTTAGAGTCTTAAGGTTTAGGTCCGAAACATTTAAGATTTTAGGACGATTTAGAGCTTTGGGATTTGGACCCCTACGAGTTAAAGTCTTAAGATTTAGAATTCTACGGTTAAGATAAGTACAATTATATCAAAACGAAAAAATTAAATCATAATCTAGGGGAACCTTTGGGCGGGTAGAATATATTCTTGCAGTTTATTTGACTTGAAATTTTCAAAGTCAGAGCTGCTAAACCCTAAACCCTAATTCCAAGTCTACAAAAGGGGGAGAATTAAATCGCAGGAAACTAAGAAATTGAGGGTACGCTTCTTTTGGGAATCGCAATTGGACCTAAAAGCAATTCAGTTGTTTTTGACGACGCATGCACGGCTCCCTTAATGGGCCATTGGAGCCCGCAACACAATCAACTCGCGAATCACTTGTGGTCTTC
The DNA here is from genome assembly GCA_905221635.1 of Symbiodinium sp. CCMP2456. Lineage (NCBI taxonomy): Eukaryota > Dinophyceae > Suessiales > Symbiodiniaceae > Symbiodinium > Symbiodinium sp. CCMP2456. The sequence goes on from CAJNDV010014581.1 coordinate 2,036, forward strand.
GCGCTGCATCCCCAGCCTTTCAGCCCGTTGTGTCTGTTCTTGTGCGGAGGCAGCTTGAACGCGTAGACTAGCCTGGGCAATGCCGCAATCGGCTTGATATTATGAGAATTACCCAATCCGAGGGCGTGGCAACTTGCAAGGAAAGCTGAATGTATTCGTGATACCAGGACTCGTCATCGAGCACACAGGCTTTGAGGACTTCGGCTTGACTGTTCAGCATTTCAGCATGGTTACTCAGCTGCTGGGCCATGAGGCTCAACTGGCTGGCCATGCCTCCACGACGCAAGGCTGCTAATTATGTACTCCAAAAAGGCAAAGTGTCAAGTGGCCTTGCAGACTGGCTGCCAGGGATGGCCCTTCCAAGCCATGGAGCAAATGGTGTAGTAACGTGATAGCAGCGCTGCCGACTGCCTGCCGCCGCCGGGGACCACATTGAGAGGAAACCTTCTGCAGCCGCCACCGGTGCCGAGCCAGCCTGACCACGGTAAGCTCCAGGGCTTGGAGCCTGAGGGCCTGTTCAGGCTCGAGAAGACTAGGTTCTGAGAAGTCCAGGATTTTTGGATTCAGGTTTTCGGGTTCAGAATTCCCGCCAAGGAGTCCGAGCACACAAGGGCCCAAACAGCTGCTTTATGGGGACCCGTGCCTGGAACAAATCCTCATTTGATCTTCTGCACATTTGGGCTAGCTTCAGCCAGCCATTACGAAGGACTGTCAGGGACTGTTCCTTTACAGAGCCTGCGCCTGATTAGGCTTCCAAACTTCGACGTATTGCAGCCCCGCCGGCCATACAACCCGCTACCCAAACTCCCTACATCCTAGCTCGGCCAGGCCGCGGAGGAGGTGACCAAGGCACCGGAGATGAGCTGGCATTGCATGGCACCTCGAGAGGGCTCTCACGGCCGCAACCCCACACCCGCACCAAGCTAGGCCGAGCCAGTACCGGTGGCCGAACATTCATGAAAAATGGCACGCAAACTCACGATGGGTGGATAGATCACTAGATGAATAGATGGAGTTTCAGTAGATCTATTGGCTGGCACATGGCTGCGCAGCCATAAGTCACACCTTGGCCTGAAGCAAAGCCATATTGCAAAGTTTCACCTTAAAGCACTCATGGCAAAAAACGAGGGTCCAGACTCTGGGGTTGTGCACTCCTGGTAAAATCTGGGTCCGATGAAGCATGTGACGAGGAATATATGTTCCTTTTCAATCTCTCAACCCCGCCATTGAGGGTGTTGGGCACTCCTGGGAGACTTATGCTGTGAGGTCCTCTGGGCTGAGCACCTGGGACACTTCTGTGTTGATGGCTGGGCACTCTGGGCACTCTTGAAAGGTGCTTCTAGGAAATTCTGGGGTTGGGCACTCGTGGAGACTTCTGGTATTGAGACTCTGGGTTGGGCAATTCTGGAAGACTCGGGGTTGGGCACTCTTGGGGAGCGCTCCTGATAGTCTGATAATCTGTGGTTGGGCAGTCCTTGGAGACTTCGGGTTTTGGACATTCTTAGGAGATTTTAAGGTGCTGGGACACTCTGAGCAAGGACGCGCGGATGAAACATCAGGTGAGGTACATTTATTGTGTTTTATATCTAATAACCCCACCATTTAGGGTTGACAACATGAATTGCTGCTTCGGCACTGGATGTTGACGAAGTTTGTTGCGAACCACCTAAACACATCGAGCAGGGCGCCCGCATGCCTGTGAAGAAGTATGGCCTGCTGCTTCAGCCGCTGATTGCTGCTGCAAAGCACCTGAATCGCCTGAAAGCATCGCCCAAGGCTCCAACAGAATCTCTAGAATAAAAAAATGCTGCTTCGGCGCTGGATGTTGACGAAGCTTGTTGCAAACCACCTGAACGTATCGTGCGGGGTTCCGCCCGCATCTCTGTGCAGAAGTATGGCCTGCTGCTTCAGCCGCTGGTTGATTCTGTAGAGCACCTGCAAGCATCGCGCAAGTGCTATGGGTGTCGCACGATTGGCACTTGCCGACTCCATTGTTGCATTCTTGAAGCGCCTGCCGCGAAGGTTGTACCATGGGCCCTTGAACAACTGTCTGGGACCACCGGCGTTGTGTACGATCTTTGTAATTTTAGAGCCAAGGTCCGCTTGAGACGGCAACTGCTAACCCCATGTTCTGATTTGCCAGCCCTGAGCGGGCTGTGTACAGGGGATCACATTCACATCGAAATCAGAAGCGGTATGTGGAGACCCATCCCAAAGACTGTTGTGTAGTGCGTGCAGTTGCTGCTCACCTGAATATGGATTGCTCGCACGTTCGAAGGCCTTCCCCGCCTGCCGGTGTGGCGCTACAAAACCGTTGCAAAGCTGAAGCTTCTTTGCAGGTGTATGCGCTAAAACCGCGGTCGCCATTCCCCCGCTTGTTCAGAAGAAGTGTTTGTTGTCTCCTTTTCATGATGTCCCAAAGGGGTCTAAGCTCCTTGCCGCCGAGTCGATTAGGAATATTTCGGGTCGTTCAAGTTGACCTTGGGTGTTTCTACCGAGCAGAATGTCTGCGATGAACTGCTGCTTCGGCGCTGGATGTTGAGGAAGCTTGCTGCGAGCGCTTCTTCGAAGAAGGCGATTGCTTCGGACCTGGAAAGACGATATGAGACAAGGGTCAACACGATAATCAGATAAGATCCTTTGCTCCGGCACCTTTAGGATGATTTTGACGCGCGGCGGCCGCCAAGACGATCACGATCAATAAAGGGACAATACACATGCTGAAGAAACTTCTATCCCGATCCCGTTTTCAATAACTTCTGCTGCTCGGGCCAGGAAAGAATCCACGTCTGGCCAAAGTGCCCGAGCTTTCTCATTCATATCAAGACTCTGGATAAGCAACAGAGGCGGCTTCACATGCAGAAAACTGGCCATTCTATACTGTCATGGGTGTATCGCACATCCCACATCTCTTTATGGGCAGTACTCAACGGCATCAAAGGGCTCGGAGCCTGTCCAACTCCCACGAGATCCGCTCACGCTTCCTGGCATTCTATTCCTGAGTGCATGAAGAACGGGGATCTCTTGCTGCGCCTCATTCAGACTTGCCCTCGCCTTCTTCAGTTGCTTGTATTTCCGCTGCCACAGCTTTCGGCGTTCTCGTTTAGGCTTGTGTTCCTGCCGAAGCAAGACTCTGAAAGCACAATTCGACAAGGAGCCACACTGCCTCTTCACACGGGAACGGTTGTCCTGCCAGCGACATAATGCTGTTCAGTTTTTCGACGCAGTGAACAATATACTACTGCAAACGATGCGTAATCAGATGTCCCGGCCCAGCATGTTCCCAGTGTCCGCCCTGCTGCTCAGCCATGTGTAGCCTCGAGCGGGGCTTTGCTTTTCTATCTCGGATCTGTACGCTAACCTTTGGCCATCAGAGCTTAACCTTGAGACTTTCGCATGTTTTTGAAGGGAAGTGGTCGATTTGGTATTGGGGAATGCAGAGGATTGAATGAATTAGATTTCAAGCAGGAGCTGTCTATTTGGGGAGGTCTGCGGAGTGAGTTCCAGCTGCGCAGCGTTCCTTGGAAGAAATACACGGCTAGGTCCAGGCCCCGATGAAACGCTTCCCCAGTCAGTCCCCCAAGCGTCGGCGCTCCGTAGAGCTTCCAATTTTTCCAACGACTCCGGCAGCCAGTGTCCTTTCTAACCTTGTGGACCATTGGATTGTCTAGGCGCTCCCCCTTGTAAGCACATGAAATTCAACGCAAGATGGAACCACAACCTCGTTTGACTCTGACTTGAGAGCAGGGGTGGGCTGCTGCAGTTGTAAGCCTTGGATGAAGCGAAGGAAATGGATGCAGTTCCTGTGGGGCCACAGCTGCCATCATCGAGACCGAACACACACAGCTTTGACTAAGATTTGTTCCACCACAGAAACAATCACAAAGCAGCTGTAATTCGAAGTAGGATGATGTCAACACTGCATGCCAGCCAAACAAATCAGGCTCCAGCGTTTGCATCGAACGACGCAGAAGCCTCAAAGAACGGTAAACCGACTCATGCAGCAGCCGAAGGTGGGCTGTCAATGACTCGTTTCTGGGGATCTGGCATGTGTAATTTGTTCTTGAAGCAGAAGCGCAATATCTTGACAATGACCCCCATAAAACGGTCTGACTAGCGCATGGCAGCAGATTCGAGCAGCGTGCGCCTGGTCAACAATCACGGCAGGCCAAGAGCGAGTGGCCAGAATGAATGCTGAACCAGAGCAGATCGCCCTCAAATAGACGGGAAAATTGTCTCAGAAAGCGTAAAGCTCCTGGGCAGCAGCTCTCTCGCACAGACTCTCGTGTTCTTGCCGAGGAATCTCCGGCCTCCCCGGGCCAAAATGCAGCTCGGACAGCATCGGTCTCAAGAACGCAGCCGACGACCTGGAATATAGCCGTTCAACCCCTAAACGAGAACTGGAAGCCTTGCCTTGTGTTCTTCCAACTTCCCAAATATCTTTGGGAATCGGCACCGCAGCCACCCCTTTGCGCAAATACATATAAGTTGCGGGTTGCTGGCAACGAATAGAATCCCACGATATCTCAAAAATCACGCAAACTCCAGTCTTCAGCGAAATGCTGCACTTGTTGCCAAGCATACCACGCCACAATCATTGCAAACGAATCTGGCTGATAGAGATCTGATAACTGTTTCAAGTTTGCAGAGCCTGCAAGAGAGCAGACTGTGCCCCACCAAATCTGCTGTAGTCATGTAACCATGTAGTGCAAGTGAGCTTACCATGAAAATTGTATAAAAGTCATACCGCTGGAAAAACCTGCGGGATCCTAAAATAGAGTTTATATTCAATCCTAGCCATTCCATGAGCATCCCGTGCTGACAGCTGTTGAGCGAAAAATGCCACACATGCATTGAGAAGGCATACATCGGTGAGCAGCTGGAGAGATCTGTCCCGCTCTTTCCAAATTATCGAATTAGATAATAGCCTCGAAAATCAGATCCTCTAGGACGATTCATAGATCAAGTCCATATATGAGATGATAAATTTTTCATTTAAATTATTGCAATCAATAGATATCATAGATAGCTTTTGATATGATGATGAAGATTAAAAAAAAATTAATTTAAATATTTCTTCTAGAATAGATGATAAATACCAAATCCCAAATCTTACAAAAAAAATCATTAGATCCTCAAATTATATAATCCTCAAGATCTTAATAATTTCGCACATATTTAAATATCCCCATCTGGCAATCTATATATCAATATCTTTATTCGTGACTTCCCAATCGATCGCCTATGATATATATTGAAAGAGATTTTAAGCTTCTGATTCTTAGATATATCATATAAAATATATTTAAGATAATCATAGGATTTTTATATATTGATATGAATATAAATAAATAAGCATATATATCATCCGATTTAGATTTATAGATATCAATTTCTCTAGAACTATATTAATCTAAATATAATCTTATATAGCTAAAATCAAGAATTTGAGCACGAGAATTCTGCAAGTCAGTAACCAAGCAAATCATAGCTGGTGGGGATATTGGATTGGGCCGATAATTACCCGAATTCAACTCGATATTACAAGTCAATTTAAAAATAAATTCATTTTAATGATTTTACGAATCAATATTAAAAAGAATTTTAAATTCCTTTCGATATATATCAAAATTTAATTTCAAATTAGAAATCGATATCTATTCAAATTCGATTTCTTATTCTTATAGATCAGTATCTATTAATTTAAATTCATAGCTTAATATTAAGAATAACAACCTGCTTAATGAATTAAATTTATTTATCTTATCATAATTTATTAATTATAAATCAATATCTATATATATAATATCCGTATAAATAAAATTCGACTAGAAATAAATTCTATAATCTAAAATTAAGAATTAATATCTATTCAATACCTTTATTAAATTTAAATATAATTCAATATTTTTGAAAATTCATTATTAAATATTTCGATATTTTTCTCGAATTTTATTTCTCGGAATAAATAAAATTTATATTAAATACTTCAAATAACCCAAATTTTATCTTCTATATCATAAGCAAATATCCATTCAATTTCAATTAATTCTTATCTCCTTATCAATATATATTCGAATTTCCTTTCTATTAAAGCATATCATTATAAATTAATATTGTATTTTATCCATCATTAAATATCGATCATATCATTTTATAGTGTAATATATATCTATATATATATTTTAGAAATCAATTAAATATTATTATATGAAAAATCTATATTTAAAAATAAATAGTCAATATCAATTCAAAATTTATTTTGTATCTTTAAGAATCATTATTATCTAGATTCAATTGCTTTATATTATATACACGTATTTTATTCGAGAAATATGAAATTATCTTACACAAAAATCTCAAAAAACGATGATAAATAATTAGATAGGCAATTAAATAAGTAGATAGATAGCCAACCAAAGAGAGACAGATAAGCAGGCCAGGGCAAAACAAGATAGTACAAGGCAAGGCAAAATAGAATAAGATAAAGGCCGGAGGGCCGCACTTGGGGAGTGGGGGGCGGGCAAAAAGTTGAGTAGCGGGGGCACCTTTTGGTACTCGTGCCGGGCGTCGGGGACTAAGACGGCCATAGGGGGCACGGCCGGGCCGGTTGGGCCCGGCGGTCGAGCCCACCCGGCCCTAAACCTCTGCAATTCATTATTAATCTTAGTTCTCAGGTTTTGGAGAAAAATCAGACCCCCCCCCCAAGTTTGAAGAAATCAGAAAATTGTAAGCTTACGGCTAGCAAACCCTCCATCTGGCCAATCTTGGTATAAAGCGCTCCGGCCAAAATCACAAAAAAAAGATTTAGTAGCCTTTTTCTTCTGGTCGCCAGGCACATGAGGGTTTTTGTGCAAGTCGGGTGGATGCAAAATTCGCGAATGCTCTAGACAGCTTCTGATGGCAAGCCCGGCGACGGCAATCGTATTCGATCCAGATAAACGTTTGCCGTGTGCTTCCTTGCTTCCATCAACCCGACCTATAAAAGCTTGCTTGGCGTTTGGAGCCTCCGGTTCTTGCAGCCGCTGCCGGTAACCTGACCTCGCGCCAAGAACCCGGTGTCTCTCTTGCCAAGCTGTCGTCTCAGCTGCCGCTGCAGCTTGTTGCGGGCGAGGGCAGACGCACCAGCTGCTGATGCCTTCTTTTGGAAACTACTGCAGCACCTCACTTCGGAAAGACACGAAGACTGCACGTGCTGCTAGGCTCCTTGCAGAGGTACGAGGCTGCCTCCCGCCACCCGCTCTGTCACCTGCCTAAAAGCCCTGGATCTGCCATTTGCAGATTAACTTTTCAGGCCTCTTGGCTGGCTGGCTAGGTTCGCCAAAATGCCACAAAAGCAATAAGAGAAACTTCGCTTTGCAGCGAGAGCAGAGTAGTTCAAGATCATGTCTTCTAACTCTTCGTGGAACTACTCTGCAGCTTTGCTCTACACACGGTCAGGCATGAGTTCAGAAGCCGCCGATGCCATCTTGTCTCATCCCGGCCTGAACTGTGAGAAAGGCTTGTCATTTGCCCACCTGCGGTACCAAGTGCCTGCTGGTATGGAGACAGCGGGCGCTCCCCGGCGGCCTTTTCTTCCACCTCTTCCGCAATGATGGCCTTAGCATCCCGTCATCCAAGAACCAAGCTCTTGTTGCGCTGATACTGCCGCACGCCTCCGTTGTGGTCATCAACGACGCGACTGACACTGCGTCAGCGAGAGCTGTGCGGACAACTTTGGTGGGATCAATGATGCCCGCCTGAGAGTTCTTGCTGGGATGCATGGAGAAAAAATGAGCCAAACTCTGCTAGATGTGGCCTCGATCATATCAACAAACTGCCCAGTCTGAGCGTTGAAGCCCTTGGACAAGTTCTTCTCCTGAACAAATACTCTTAGTAGCTGTCAGCCATTGTCACGCTCGGTCGGTCCTTGGAGAGCGTCTGCACAACTACTGCACCCTCCTCTCCAGCATTCCTCGGACTTCAGTCACACTTCGAAGACATGCTCTCTTCTCACGCCAAAAAAAAAACGCGCTCCCAACCACCTGACAGTGTAGGAGGCATCGCCACTGATGCCAGCTTCTGGCTGCTGAGTTTCTGAGCGATCTGTATGCATGGCTGCTTCAGGGCCGCCTGCTTCGCCGTGCATGGGGACGTGTTCATGCACCGTGCCACCCGAGCCTTGATGGCGTCCACTCCCACTTGCTGGTCTAGGCTGTCCAGCTTGACACCCTGTGAACATCAGAGCCCAACGATTTTGCTTCGATTCTCAAACGACTCTGGACCTCCAGCTTCATGGTGGCGTAGAGAAGGGCAGTGCCTGACATCATTCTTGGAGGCCGTGCTTCAATTCAAGCCGCCTCCATTGCCCTTCGGCTGTGGGTACGAACAGCTCCTCTGAGTTTGTGAGTGCCACTTTTAGATAAGGCCTGAGACGACACCAAGCTGCCTCCACCAGGCACAATGCCGCCCTCGAGGGCAGCCTTCGTGGCATTCAGGGCATCGTTCAAGCGATCCTGTGCATCTCGTCGCAGACGTCACAGGCCCAATGCACAGATGAAAGCTGGACCATGGGCGGCCTTGGTTTCGTTCACCTCGACCTCGCTGGAACCACCAACCTTGGGTCCACATGATTTCGAAGACAGGATACCTCTCACAGGTACAACTTCTGGCCTTGATGACTGCGACACCTCCACCCAGTTTCGCCAAGCGCTCCTTCATCTTGTCCTGATTTCGGCTTCTCAAGGGTGCAAACGATCGGAAGTCTTGCGCAAGCTGTTTAACTGTCGATAAGTTCGAGCAACTCTTGTCCTTTTCGTACTCGGACACGGATGCGTCGATGCTGTCACGGATAGCTTCGCACCTCTCCTGCCAAACGAGATAACCGCAGCGAAATGGAAACCTTACAGCTCTGTAAAGGTTTTATGGTTCAGCTTTTGGCCTCGATCTTCGCTTTCTCCCCTGCACCATCCAGCAGGACGGTGCTGTCCTGCTTCTGACACTATGTCGCCTCAACGTTTCCTCCCCACAGCGAAAAAGAAGCCTTGTCAATCGTGATGGTCTTTGCAGTGCCCAGCTGAGAGAGCTGAGCTTCCTGACAAACTGTGATGCTGATTCACATGTAGTTTAGACCTTGTGACGTGCAAGCCTCTAGCTTTCCACCGAGCTCCTTCGCGAGACCATGGCGCTGACACAACACCGGAAAGCAGATCGACACTCCTCTGTGATGAGCTCGGCACCCGTTAGCACGCAGAGATCCTTTCAGCGACGTTTCAGAAACTATGGCAATGTCCCAAGAATTGAACTCCTGAAGGATCGCTTTGCGGTTGTCACCAAAGCCAGGTGCTTTCACTGCTGCCACCTCGCCGCATGCATCACCCTAAGGCCCCAAGCTAGACTCTGCAGATCTAGCGTACCTTGAGGCCACCCCGCAACTTGTTCACGATAAGCATCGACAGGGCCTCAAGACAGGTGCAAGGGCTTCGGGATTTCCTACAGCTGAAAGCGCAGCCTCACCGTCCACATCCTCTGCGATGATCAGAAGCGGTTTCTGTACCTTTGCTACCTGCCATCAACAGCACAGGTTATTCAACCTGCCCTGCATTGACATGTCTAGGAACACTTTTGCTTTGCGAAGGGTGCGTAAGAGGCTCAGGTTGGAACGTTTGCAAAGAACTAACTGAAATGGTATTCTTTGTAAAGCTGACACCACGGATGGCAGTCTTTCTGCAGTAAAGACACCCGCGCGCGGGTCAGCACGGGGTGGAGAATTTGTTTGGCCTTTTTTTTGCACATTCTTTTGTGGTGCTTGGTGGGGGTGGATCTGCGCCTCTCCATGAGGAAACCTCCATTTTCCTTCATTTTCCTGGTGAAACCCGTTATTTTGTCTTCATAACATATCTCTATATCTCTAGTTCCTCTCCTTCTTCATGCCCTATATGTACTATACTATATATAGTATATATAGTATAGTATATCTATCGTATTTAGTATATACAGTATATATAGTATAAATAGTATATATACTATATATATATATACTATATAAAGTGTGTATGTATATATATATATGAACTCTATCTAATATATAATACATAATGTATAATATATGTATATTATATATGATATTTCAAATTTATAAAGGAAAATAAAGTGTCTGTATATACATATATGTATATGAACTCTATATAATAAATGATACATAATATATTGCGTGAGGGTTTGGTATCGATGATATGTTGTAGATGCTCACCTCACCGAGCGGGTTGTTGATATAGTTGTGGTATTGCCAATGCAGAACTCACACGCGCAATTGTACACAATGTAGAGCGGCGCACCCTTCCTTTTCTCACTCGCCTTGGCTGACGTT
>CAJNDV010014581.1:19201-54712 GCA_905221635.1 Symbiodinium sp. CCMP2456
CAACAACCCCCCCCACCCCTCTATCGAAGCGGTCTGCTTCTTCTGAAATTCTTTCCTCTTTGGAGCAATTCTCCAGTTCCTTCCGAGCGTTTTGCTCCTTGCTTTCATCTTTTTTATAGTCTTTTCAGTTTGCCCCTTGTCTTCAAATTATTTGGTCTTTTTTTTTCATATTCTCTGCGATTTTTCGAGCGGCTTGCTCCTTCTTCTGAAATTCTCTAGTTCCTTTCGAGCGGTTTGCTCCTTCTTTTCCAACTCGCAACTCCGTATCCAAATTCTCTAGTCTCCTTGGAGTGGCTTGGTTTTTCTTCTGAAATTATTTCGTTCTTTTCGGGCGGTTTGCTCCTCGTGTTAAATCTCCCTAGTGTCGTTCGAAATCATTTATAGTCTCCTTCGGGTGGTTTAATCCTTGTTCTGAAATTGTCCAGCTCCTTGCGAGCGATTTGCTCCTGGTTTTCAGCTCTTTTAGTCTCTTTCGAAATTCTCTATAGTCTCTTTCGAGCGGCATGCTTCTTCTTCAGAAATTTTCCACTACCTTTTGACCGGTTTGCTCCTTGCGTTAAACTCTCTAGTCTTTAGCGAAATTCTCGGGTGTCTCTCGAGCGGTTTGTTCCTTCTTCTGATTTTCTCTAGTTTCTTTTGAGCGGTTTGCTCCTTGTCTTCCAACTCTCAAATCTGTGTTGAAATTCTCTAGCCTCTTTCGAGCGGTTTGTTTCCCTCTTCTGAATTCTTTCGTTCGTTTCGGACGGCTGAAATCTCTGGTCTCTTTCGAACGGTTGGAAGCTGGTTCTGAGCTTCTCCAGATCCTTTCGAGCGGTTTGCTCCCTGTTCTCAAACTCGCTAGTGTCTGATTCCGTTTGTGCGGCTTGCTCCTGGTTTTCAATTTCTCTAGTGTCTTTCGAAATTCTCTATTAGTCTGCTTCGAGCTGTTTGCTCCTTGTTCTGAAATTCTCTAGTTGCTTTCGAGCGGTTTGCTCGTTGTTGTCAAGTTCTCGAGTCTTTATCCAAATGTTCTAGTCTCTTTCGAACGGTGCTTCTTGATCTGATCTTCTTCAGTTCCTTTCGGGCGGTTTGCTCCTTGTTGTCAAATTCTCCAGTCTCTTTCGAGACTCCCTGGTCTCTTTCGAGCGGTTTGCTCCTTCTTCTGAAATTCTCTAGTTCCGTTCGAGCGGTTTGCCCCTTTTGCTTAAAAGCCCTGTAGTCTCTTTCGAGCGGTTTGCTCTTGGTTCTGAAATGTTCTAGTTCCTTTCGAACGGTTTGCTCCTTTCGATGGATCTGCACCTCGTTGTCAACTCTCCAGTCGTTTTCGAAAATCCGGGCGTGCTCCTGCTTCTGAAATTCTCTAGTTCCTTTCGAGCGGATTGCGCCTTGCTTTCAACTCTTTTACTGTCTTCGAAAATTCTTTCGTCTCCTTTCTCTGAAATTCTTTAGTTTTTTCGAGCGGTCTGCTCCTGGTTTTCCAAATTCTCTAGTGTCTTTCGAAATTCTTTAGTCTCCTTCGAGCGGGGTTTGTTTCTTGTTCTGAAATTCTATAGTCCCCAATCCCTTTCGAGCGGCTTGCTTCTGGCTTCTGAATTATTTAATCTATTTCGCAATTATCTAGTCTCTTTCGGGCGGTTCGCTGCACATTCTGAAATTCTTTAGTTTCTGTCACGCGTTCTGCTCTTTGTCTTCAATTTCTCAAGTCTCTTTCGAAATTACTTCGTCTTTTTCGAGCGGCTTGCTCCTTGTTTTCAGGTTCTCTATTCTCTGTCGGAATTCTCTGGTCTCTTTCCAGCGGTTCGCCCCTTGTTCTGAATGTCTGAAGTTCCTGTCGAGCGGTTTGCTCCTTGTTTTCACGTTCTCTAGTCTCTGTCGAAATTCTCTTTTAGTCTGCTTCGAGCGGCTTGCTCCTTCCTCTGAAAATCTCTAGTTCCTTTCGAGCGGTTTGCTCCTTGCGTTCCAAATTCTCTTGTAACCATCGACATTCTTTAGGCCCTTTCGGGCGGTTTGCTCCTTGTTCTGAAATTCTCTAGCTCCTTTCGAGCGATTTTAATATCTAGTCTCTTTCGGGCTGTTTGCTCCTTATTCTGAAATTCTCTAATTCCCCAGTCAGGTTTGAGCGGCTTGCTCCATTCTTTTAAAATTCTGTAGTCTCTTTCGCAATTATCTAGTCTCTTTCGAGCGGTTTGCTGCATGTTCTGAAATTCTTTAGTTTCTATCGAACGGTCTGCTCCTTGTCTTCAATTTCTCACGTCTCTTTCGAAATTACCTAGTCTCTTTCGAGCGGCTTGCTCCTTGTTCTGAAATTCTCTAGTTCCTTTCGAGCGGTTTGCTCCCTGTTTTCAATTCCTCATGTCTCTGTCGAAATTCGCAAGTCTTTTTCAAGCGGCTTGCTCCTTGTTCTTGAGTTCTACAGTTCCTTTCGAGCGCCTAAACTCCTTGTTTTAAACTGTCTCGTCTCTGTCGTGATTCTCTGGTCTCTTTCGAGCGGTTTGCTCCTTCTTCTGGCATTCTCTAGTTCCTGTTGAACGGGTTAATTTTCGAGTCTGTTTCGAAATTCTCTAGTCTCCTTCGAGCGGTTTGCTCTTTGTTCCGAAATTCTCTTGTTCCTTTCGAGAAGCTTGCTCCTTGTTTTCAGGTTCTCTACTCAATGTCGGAGTTCTGTAGTCTCTTTCCAGCGGTTCGCTCCTTGTTCTGAAGTCTCTAGTTCATTTCGAGCGGTCTGCTCTTCGTTTCCAACGTCTCGAATCTTTTTGTAAACTCCCTATGAGTCTCCTTCCAACGGTGTGCTCCTTCTTCTGAAACTCTTTCCGATCGGTTTGCTCCGTGCTTCCTTCGCTCTAGTCTCTTTCGAAATTCTCTAGTTTCTTTCGAGCGGTTTGCTCATTTTTCTGAAAGTCTGAAGTTCCTGTCGAGCGGCTTGCGCCTTGATTTCAAGTTCTCTAATCTCTGCCGAAAATCTCTGTTAGTCTGCTTCGAGCGGCGTGCTCCTTCCTCTGAAATTCCCTAGTTGCTTTCGAGCTGTCTGCTCCTTGTTTTCCACATTCTCTAGTCTCTATCGAAATTCTTTAGGCTCTTTCGAGCTGTTTGCTCCTTGTTCTGAAAATCTCTAAATCCTTTCGAGCGGCTTGAATCTCTAGTCTCTTTCGAGCTGTTTGCTCCTTGTTGTGAAATTCTCTAAGTCCCCAGCCCGTTTCGAGCGGTTTGCTCCTTTTTTTTTATTTCTGTAATCTCTTTCGCAATTCTCTAGTCTGTTTCGAGCGGTTTGCTGCGCGTTCTGAAATTCTTTAGTTTCTATCGAGCGGTCTGCTCCTTGTCTTCAATTTCTCACGTCTCTTTCGAAATTCTTTAAATCTCTTTCGAGCGGTTGGCTCCTTGTTCTGAAATTCTGTAGTTCCTTTCGAGCGGTTTGCTCCTTGCGTTCAAATCCTCTAGTCTCTTTGGAAACTCGTAAGTCTGATTCAAGCGGCTTGCACCTTGTGCTGAAACTCTCTAGTTCCTTTCGAGCGGTTGGCTCCTTGTTTTCAATCTCTCTAGTCTCTTTCGAAATTCTCCAGTCCCTTTCGAGCGGTTTGCTCCTTCTCCTGACACTCTCTAGTTCCTGTTGAACGGTTTAGTTTTCTAGTCCTTCTCGAATTTCTCTAGTCTCCTGCGAGCGGTTTGCTCCTCACTCCGAAATTCTCTTGGTACTTTTGAGAAGCTTCCTCCTTGCTTTCGAGTTCTGTAGTCTTTGTCTGAAATTCTCTACTTCCTTTCGACCGGTTTGCTCCTTGTTTTCAACTCTTTTAGCGTCTTTCCAAATTCTCTATAGTCTCTTTCGAGCGGTTTGCTTCCTCTTCCGAATATTTATCGTTCCTTTCGTGCGGTTTGCTCCTTGTTTCCAAATTCTCTGATCTGTTTCCAACTTCTCTATTAGTCTGCTTCGAGCGGCTTGCTCTTTGTTCTGAAATTCTCTAGTTCCTTTCGAGCGGCTTGCTCCTTGTTTTCCAGTTCTCTAGTCTGTTTTCGAAACTCTCTAGTATCTTTCGAGCGGCTTGCTCCTTGTTCTGAAGTTCTCTAATTAGTTCCTTTCGGGCGGTTTGCTCCTTGTGTTAAAACTCTCTACTGTCTTTCGAAACTTTTTATAATTTCCTTCGAGCTGTTTGCTCCTTGTTCTGAAATTCTCTAATCCCTTTCGCGCGGTTTGCTCCTTGCTTTTAAATTCTGTAGTCTCTTTCGAAACTCTTTTGTCTGTCTCGAGCGGTTTGCTCCTTATTCTCTCGCCTGTTTCGAGAGCGGTTTGCTCCTTCTTCTGAAATTCTCTAGTTCCTTTCGACCTGTGCTTTCTGTGTTTTCGAATGTTGTAGTATCTTTCGATACGCTAAAATCTCGAGAGAAAGAGAGAGAGACAGAGCTTTCTGTGGTTCCTTGCGAGCTGTTTGTTGATTGAGTTCAAATTCTCAAACCACTTTCGAAATTCTCTCGTTTCTCTCGCGCGGTTGGCTCCTTCTTCTGAAATTCTCTAGTTCCTTTCGAGCGGTGTGCTGCTTTTTCGATTTCGCAAGTCGGTTTCGAAATTCTCTGGTCTCTTTCGAGCGGCTTGCTACTTCTTCTGAAATTCACTATTTCCTTTCAAGCGGTTTGCTCCTCGTGTTACAACTCTCTAGTGTCATTCGAATATTTTTATGGTCTCCTTCGAACGAATTGCTCCTTGGCCTGTAATTCTCTAGTTCCTTGGGAGTGGTTTGCTCCTTGTTTTCAGCTCTGTTAGCGTCTTTCGAAATTGTCTATAGTCTCTTTCGAGCGCTTTGTTTTTTTTCTGTAAGTCTGTCGGTCCTTTCAAACGGTTTGCTCCTCGTCTTCCAACTCTCAAATCTGTGTTGAAATTCTCTGGTCTCGTTCGAACGATTTGCTCCTTCTTCTGAAATTCTTTAGTTCCTTTCGAGCGGCTTAAACCTCTAGTTTCTTTCGAGCAGTTTGCTCCTTGTTCTGAAATTCCCCCGTCTCTTTCGAAATTTTCTTGTCTCTTTCAAGCGGCTTGCTCCTTCTTCTGAAATTCTTTCCGCTCGGTGTGTTCCGTGTTTCCTTCGCTCTAGTCTCTTTCGACATTCTTTAGCTTCTTTCGAGCGGTTTGCTCCCACTTCTGAAATTCTCTGGTTCTTTTCGAGCAGTTTGCTCATGGTCGTCAATCTCTGTATTGCCTTTCGTAATTCTCTAGTCTCTTTCGAGCGGTCTGCTCCTTCATTCTGCAATTCTCTGGTTCCTTTCGGACGGTTTGCTCCTTGTTTCCAAATTCTCTAGTCTCTATCGAAATTCTCTATTAGTCTGCTTCGAGCGGTTTGCTCTTTGTTCTGAAATTCTCTAGTTCCTTTCGAGCGGTTTGCGCCTTGTGTTCAATTTGTCTAGTTTCTTTCGAAACTCCTTATTAGTTTGTTTCGAGCAATTCTCCAATTCCTTTCGTTCGGACTGCTCCTTGATTTCAACTTCTTTAGTCTTTTCTAAATAATCTAGTCTGTTTCGAACGGTTTGCTCCTTGTCTTCAAAATCTATTCCGTCTTTTTTCTGTTATTTTTTTGGTTTCTTTCGAGCGGTTTGCTTCTTCTTCTTCTGAAATTCTCTGGTTCCTTTCCAGCTGTTTGCCTCTTGTTTTCCAATTCTCGGGTGTCTTTCGAAAGTCCCGAAGGTCTCTTCCGAGCGGTTTGCTCCTTCTTCTGAAATTCTTTCGTTCCTTCCGAGCGGTTTGAATCTCTAGTCCCTTTCGAACGATTTGCGCCTTGTCCTGAAGTTCTCCAATCCCCTTTTAGAGCGGTTTGGTCCTTGGTTTTAAATCCTTAGTCTCTTTCGAAATTCTCTCGTTTTTTTCAAGCAGTGCTGCATGTTCTGAAGTTCTTTAGTTTCTGTCGAGCATTCTGCTCCTTGCTTTCAAACTCTTAAGTCTCTTTCGAAATTCTCTGATCTCTTTCGAGCGGCTTGTTCCTCCTTCTGACATCCTCTAGTTCCTTTCGCAGGTTGCTCGTTGTTTTCAGTTTTTTCCAGTCTATTTCGAAATTCTTTGGTCTCCTTCGAGCGTTTTGTTCCTCGTTCTGAAATTCTCTAGTTCCTTTCGAGCGGTTTGCTCCTTGTTCTCAAGTTACCTCGTCTATTTCGAAGTTTTGTAGACCCCTTCGAGCGGTTTGCTCCTTTTCTGAAAATCTTAAGTTCTTACCGAGCGGGTTAAATGAGGTCTCTTTCGAGCGGCTTGCTCCTTTCTCTGAGATTTTCTGGCTCCTTCGAGCGGCTTGCTCCTTGTCCTCCAATTCTCAAGTCTGCGTTGAAATTCTCTAGTTGTTTTTTCGAGCGGTTTGCTCCTTCTTTTCAAATTCTTCAGTTCCTTTCGAGCGGTTTCAAATCTCGAATCTTTATCGAACGGTTTGCTCCTTGTTCTGAAATTCTCCAATTCCTTTCGAGTGGTTTGCCTTTTGTTTTTTTAACGCCATTAGTCTCTTTCGAAATTGTGTAGTCTCTTTTGAGCGGTTTGCTCCTTCTGCTAAAATTTTCTAGTTCCTGTCGAAGGGTTTGCTCTCTTTTTTAACGCTGTCTATTGTCTTCCGAAATTCTCTAATGCTCTGCTTCGAGCGGTTTGCTCCTTGTTCTGAAATTGTCTAGTTCCGTTCGAGCGGTTTGGTCCTTGTTGTCAAGTCCTCAAGTCTTTACCCAAATTTTCTAGTCTCTTGTTCTGAACTTGTCCAGTTCCTTTCGAGCGGTTTGCTCCTTGTTGTCAAATTCTGAGCTTCTTTCGAGATTCCCTAGTCTCTTTCGAACGGCTTGCTCTTTCTTCTGAAATTCTCTAGTTCCGTTCGAGCGGGTTTAAACCCTCTATTTTTTTTCGAGCGGTTTGCTCTTTGTTCTGAGATGTTCTAGTTCCTTTCGAACCGTTTGCTCGAGCGGTGTGCTCCTTCTTCTGAAACTCTCGAGTTTCTTTCGAGCGATTTGCTCCTTGTTTTCAAACTCTCTAGTCTCTTTCGAGCGTTTTGCTCCTTCTTCTGAAATTCTCTGGTTCTTTTCGAGCGGTTGGCTCATGACTTATGTCGCCTGGTGTGGTTCAGGCTTGCACATTGTGTGTCTTTTCTTGCCTCCGAGGTGCTGAGTAATGCTTCGTTGTCGTTGCATTTTTGAGATCAGCAGGGGTCAAAATTATCCGAACCTGCTTCCGATACCACAACACGCTGCATCTCATGTCTTGCTGTGAGAATCTGAGAGATCGAGAAGCTGTTTACTGCTAATGAACATGCAGAAGAACTTTGTGACGCAATGTCTTTGGAGCAGTGCCCCACAGCACGCCCCCTCCTCTCCTTCAACCTTCAACGTGTTCTATTGCCTGTTAAAGCCCGTGTCCCGTGTGAGGCAAGCGCAGTGTCGCTCCAACGCGGTGGGGTAGGGACGAGCAGTGTCACTCCTCAAGGGGGAGGCAGAGGGAGAATACCGTGAGAAAGGGAGGGGGGGGCAGGGGGAGGGAACTTCCGATGCTGACGCTCCGTGAGTGCTGACGAAAACGGCTCGCCGGGTTCTATCCGGGTCTGGAAGCTCCCAGACAAGCCATCTTAGTTTCAGTAAAACAAAGCGAAGCTGCAAAATTTCGCCTTGAGGACAAAGGCCCTCTCTTCAAAATGGCGTTAACCCTTATAAACATGGCCCTACACCGTCTATTCCTGTAAGCATCAGGATCCACCCCCTTCGCCTGTTTGTTCGTTGCTGACATTGAGTCAGGTCTGATGGTAGGTCCTAGGACTGCAAATATCGGGACACTTCAACTCCAACCAGCACCAGTATTCACAACATCGATCAGCCGATACCATCTGTTTGGACCCCTATGGTCTTGACATCTGTTACTGAACCACAGTAGAGATTGGGAGCATCAAAGGTACTGCACATCTTGTAAGAGCCCGTCTGTAGATCTGTAAAGGCCATAAACGAACTGTGCCTACAGCGATCGAAAGCGTTTCAGCATAGCTCACACGATTGACAGCGCGCCTGTGTTTTCAGGAGCTTTTCCCAAACCGAACTGCGTGAACAGAGTTTCGTTCAGGGAGGACCAAGCTACTGCGTTGCTTATGCTGCACAAGTCTAGACCCGCTTGATTTTCAATGATTGCAAAAGTGAGGCCAAGTTCAACGATTGAAGTTGGACCCGGGAATGAGTACACGCCCGGATTCGAATCGAAAATCCACGATGCAGCCCACGTCTGCACAATCTTGATCTGGAATCTGGATCGGATTGGAGTTGAATCTTTCAATCTGGCTTCAATCTCGTGATTGAGGGCTCGTGATGTCTGTGCCCGGACACTTGATTTGGGCAGAGGTTGGCTATGACGACACGCCCGAAAATGGTGGATAAGCCTGTTTGCATTCTAACCGCAGCGCGGGTTGAGCAAGTACCACAGCTGTGTACATTTATGTGCTTACCTACTGGAAAGAAGATGGAGACGCACAGTTGAATGAAGGTAACATGCGTAGGTTGTGATACTTTATGGTGCCTCATTCCGCACTCTGACCACGTACCATGTGTGGTGCAGCCACTCTTTCGGCTATGGTGTGCCACAACACCCACAGTGTTTCATGCTGACGGGTTGTTCCTGGAAACAGAGTACCGAGTGTAGTCACAATCAGGACATGCAGTCTTCGCTCTGCTGATTGATTCTACGCAGACCTTCACCCTGCATATTGAAAATCTTGTCACGTCCAGTTTGGACTTTCATAGCACTGAAGATTGATAGTCAATGATAGAGTTGCACAGGACTCGTTGGCGGCCAGAGCGACATTTGAAAAAATGAGTTAGAAAACAACTCAAGGAAGGTAAACAGAAGGCTCACTGAGGCGATTACATACATGGGATCTTCTTAAGCTAAGTATGACAGACTCTTCGCTCCTGTATGACTCGACCTGAAGAGCACAATGTCAACAGACTTCGCCTCTGGATTCACGAGAAAGCCGCACCCTCGAGCTTGGGCTGCGGACGGTCTTCACAAGCTGTGCACCCACATTGATCATTGGACTGGACCTGGGAGCTCCGAGAGGCTCAAAACCGCCAACTTGGAGACCGAGGCTTCCGAGGCTTGCGAGGCTTCCGAGGCTTCGGCTTCAAGTCAATCGACTTGGCTACCGTGACACCGTCTTTCGTGACCTGGCTCTTTGTTTGGGCATTCTGCTATGACAAGCCGGTGAAGCATGCGAAAAGCCCACAAACACACACACACACACNNCACGCACAAAAAAAAAAAAAAGCACACGGTGGTGCTGCATCACATAAACTGCCGCCTTCGGCGCACCAAAAGATTGCTCGATCACCACGTTTCTGCCCTCACGAACCGGTGAAGCAAAAGAGAGGTCGATTACGGCAAGAGCGGGACATGTGGGGCCCACACTTTTGGTCCCATGGTCACGGCGACGGCATCGGCCAAGCGGTTGCAACCTTTCATGCTAGAATAGGCTCGGATAACTCTGATGCTCTCGGTTCTCAAGGCCTTCGAGCATCAAAGCCCGTGCTTCGCTCCCATGGCGAATATCCTCAATGCTCCAGATTAAAGCCCCCTCCAACTAAAGACATCTTCTGAAATTGTGTCCTTGGCGGCCGCAAAACTTCTGGCAGTTGCTGCCAGTACTGGTCGCGTCTGGCACAGAAACAGGCAGCTTAAACACTCCGCAGCATGTGCAGATGTTTGATGGTGGTGATGTGGCAATGCGCAGACATTAGCACCCGACAGGAATGCGCCGCAGCGTCGAAAGCATGGCTGCCTGATTCGTAACAACCCGAGCATGAAACCATGCCGGCAGAGTCTCTGAGGCATTGGCGGGTGGACTCTCACGGCTCCGCTCCCTTGAACCTCTCCGCGCTGCAAGCGCTGCAACGTGGCCCGGTGCTCTGCGGCCCAAAAGAACTAGTTCTGCGAAGTTGCAACTACACGCACGCAACCGACCCTTTCAACTTTTGCTGGCAATTCTCCGCAACCAAGCCTCTGTGGTTGGGCTATGAAGTGAAACTGTCTTTGTGAGCTTGTGGCCATCACGGAGCACTCGGATGTCCAGCCCTGCAGGTCTCATGCAACATGCACAGATGTTTCAGCATGGAAAGGCTACCGCCATTTGCTACGTGCCCCACCGAGGCAGGCAGAAGGGAGCAACGTCCACGTGGTTTACTGCGCTGACCTGCGGCTTCAACGCGAAGACACCTCCTGCACCTTTCCTGCGTCTCCGAACTACCCGGGCCTGTGGCACGGGCTGTCCCAGAGGTGCTGCCAGCGGCACCTGAGACTGAAAACGACTATGACCAATAAATGAGAAGCATCAACGGATGAAACTCTGCACTGTCCTGAACGACATCTGCTGTGGCACGTTTCGAGCTGCACATCTGCCAGCGAATGCAGGGTCGTGACAGTGAAACGTGCGACGGGTTAAGCAACGGAGCGGAACAACGTAGCGTGCGGGCTTGCTTAACATCAGCGCTGCACATCAACCAGATATGTGACTCGAAACTCTGACCCAAACCCTCGACCATGAAACTGTCGCGAACATCTTAAACGGACTTGCTAAACTCGCTGCCCCAGAGCTCGACCACCAATAAGGCCACGTTCACGAATTTGCTACAGGCGTTGAGAGCTGCTCGTGAAGGCCAATCTGGCGGTGCCATCTCATGATGCATACGGACGTAGTAATGGCACCTACTTTGAAGGAGAAACAATATGCGACTATCACGCTATCGCCATGCGTGTTTGGTCGGGTGTGACCTTCGGCTCACTCATGGGGTTGCTTGGCCAAGCAAGGCTTCGTCTGGACGACTGGACCTGACCTTACGACGGCCCTTTTATTTGATCCATGGTTACTTGGACCAGCAACGGACTGGTTCTGGGAATCTCAAATCAAAACTCGGTGCAAGCAAACATTTTCTATGTTGGGCTAGCCTCTGTCAAACAACAAACCAACCGAGAGCGAAAGGGTTGCCTTTGCCAAAGGATTGTCGCAGAACGCCGTTATCGCTAAGAGTCGCTGCTGGAACTTTGCGAGTTTGCAGTGGATGTTTCCCCTGTCACTCCTGCACAACTCTCCTGACCACCGCTGTACGGCCTAAGAACCACAGCCGAAGCGAAGTCCGTCTTAAAGAAAAACCATGCCGAACGTACAGAGCAAGTCGGCGAGCCCCAGTGAGGTAGCCTGCTGCACGTGTTGCATCATGGGACCCTCACTGCAAAGACAGGAACCGGTGGAATGGACCCAAACCCTGCGCAGGCTCTACACGACCGACTCTTTCCAACAAAACTAAACATATTTCACATTTCCTGAAATTCCAGGCCGTTGTCGAGGTACAAATACATCCAATCGTGTAGCTTCGACACAGCAGCAACAACAGCAGCAACAACAACAACAACACACTGTGCCCTGGCAACACATGTGCGACGGTGCATGTACGAATGTTCTTGTTACTTCACAGCTGGACACCACAGCAAAACTATAAATTCCGCAGTCAAACCGGCAGCCGTGACATGACTGTTGCATGCTGTCTAGCACTCCGTAACACATTAAGTATCCCTTGCCGTCACAATCTAGACCAGTGACCTGGACATGAGTGCCGTGTTACACAGATCGTCTCTGCACCAATCATCCACCTACCCGAAGAAACCTTAAGTTTACAAATTGATCTAAACTGCCCCACAGTTTGACAGCACTCTGAGCCAAGCGCCTGTGACGTGAGGACAGTTCCCTGGCCTAGCAGTACAACTCATGCCGCGTTGTGTCCAGCTCTGCCACGCAAGGGCCACACACGAAGTCCCCGGAACGAAGCCAACCGGCATCGCTTGAAGAGGCGGCCTTCAAGTGCCAATGGCACAAGTGGTTCAAGCCGCCAATGCATGGCTTGGAAAACTTTTGCTTTCAGTGGACCTTGGCCCACTGGCCGAAGCAGGGCAGTAAGCCTTGCCGCGCAGGAAGCACGCCAGCCAGCGGTTCGGAGGAGGACAACTCAACAATGCAACTACGGTGATTCTGGTTTCCTCCAGATTCTCTAAGCACCTTCAGTAGTCAGCACAGTTTTCGCTAGCCACAGGGTCGAGTGCACGTCGAAAGTGTCGACGCGCTCGCACGAGTGTTGCTTCAAAAAAAAGCCTTTCGCTCCGTTCGCTGCACACAGTGCCAGCCTGTAGCTGTGGATTTGCAGGGCCTGTGCCAACGAGACGAAGAGACATTCTCACGACCGTTCTCATGCTCGCTCGTGAGGATTGCATGCCACTTGCCTGTGTAGCCAGCATAGACTGGTGCATAGGGACTTGAAGACCACTGCGTAGGCCTAAAAAAGGGTATGAGCAGATCAACTCAAGTCTTGCCATTTGTCTTGCCATTTGTCTTAACTGTAAGACACAAGCAACGGAGCACGGGCGACTGACGGGCCACCTGCTACACAAAGCCAAGCGGTCCCCCCTTCACCACGCCGAGTCTCAAGAGACTAGGGAGGACACCTTCCGATGCCTTGCAGTGTTGCCTTTTCCAATCCAGCGACATCCGGCGTGGTGGTCCTAGCAGCCCTGGCTCTGCACACTCAGCTTTGGCAAAGGCTGCCACATTGAAACTGCGCTCGCTTCCCGACTTTGTACAGGCTTCCGAAAGCCGCTTTGCACAGGCTTTGGCGACTCCAGGCGGGACAACTACACTGAAACATGCCCTGAGGTCGACACGCACTTTGAAGTATCAGCTACACATCCAAAGATACTGCAGTATTGATCACTCATTGAAGATGAATCGCTTGAACCACTTCTCTCTTTGCACATCACCCAGACTTGCAGACCTGGCGTCCGCAAGGCTGTCGATTTTTCCGCCTGCGAACTGCCAGCGCTCGTCCACAGGAACTTTGACGACCTCACGGACGTCAACGTCTGTCACCTCGAAGGCCCCTAGCTCCAAGAGGCGTTCCAGCATGCCGGGGAAGAGGATCGTGAAGCCGCGGAACTGTTCGTCGCTGCCTTGCAGTTTGATGTCCGGACCCTGAGGGCCTCCCCAGTAGACAGGGCCGCTCTTCTCACGGCCCAAGGGCGGCCCGTTGAGGAGTGCGACCATGGCCACACCCGTCCTCTCGCTCCTTTCGCTCTCCTCGGGCTTGATCAAAACCACCACGGACTTGTGGAAGTACTGGGCCGGCAAGAAGCGTCTCAGGTCGAAGGCAGTGTCTTCTGCAGGTTTGCCAAGCAGCCTCAACAATCAACACAGCGTCTGACTTAGCTTTGAGCACACGCTCGAATTTTCGAGGAGGCCCCATGCAGCTCCCTGATCTCTAGTCGAGGTCTGCTGAAGTACTTTGGGTACAGGCCTATCGAACATAGTAGAGAACCCAAAGTCTTTCAAGGTGGGACAGGCTCGAGCCAAGCTGCCAAGCGGTGGCTGAGCCGCGCAACACCGTTCCATGGCTGAGAGTGCCCGCCTTGGCAGACTTCAACGCATTCTGCAAGCCTTTAACGACCTCAGACTCTGGAAGCCGCTCGGGGCTGTACCGGGTCGGGATAAGGCACCGGTTGATCCAGCGTCGCAACATCTCATCAGTGTGTTCATTGTCACCTGTCGAGTTGAAGTCTGCAAGGCTTTGTTCATACTTTGGCCCCAAGGCTGTGTACAGTCTTTCCCACATCTCAATGCCGTCACCGACGTCGTCTGCAGTGAAGATGTCACCACTCGATGCCTGTTCGATGCGTTTGCGCAAGCTGGACTGGGCCGTTCTCAGTTCACCTAGAAGCGTTCGCGGATCTATAGAGGCCATTGTCCATGTATTGGAACGGTCGAGTTCACCCTGTAATTGCCCAGGACTCCAACCACAGTAGCCAACAAGCAGCAAGAAGTCGTCCTTGTCTGCCTCTCCTGCGGCTACAAGCTTCTTGGCGTCTTCAAGGCCTATCGAGTACACTCCCTGAGTGATCTTTTCACTGCGATCCGCCAGTGACTTCAAGCCATGCAGAACGGAATACTCGGGAGGGATATCCTCGCGTTCATTGATGCCTTGGCAGTCCCCACCACACCACACGTTCCAGTCGTCTGCGCCTTCGTGAGAGAAATTCACAAGGTTTTTGAACTGGGTTTCCACGTCAGCGGTGCTGAAAGCCGTGGGTCTGTTCAGAATGACCCCCTTTGTGAAGTCATCTGTGTGCGTCACAAGAAAGATGACATTCTTGTGGAAGTATTGCTGGTTGATGGCAAAATGATCATTAGGCGCAGACAATAGGATGGATCCCTGCTCTATAACGGGCATCTCATAGGCCCACTGCTCCGCCTTCTTCTGCGAGATTCCATCTGCATTTGCTCCAGCTCCCTGCTCTTGCTGCACCAGCCTGGCACGGAATTCTTGCCAATCCTCCGAATCTTCTGCTATTTCAGTATCTGCCGCATCTGCATCATCTTCTGGGGATCCTTCCTGGCTAGCAAGCCTGATGACACGGGAGCGGTCGCATCGTTCACAGTGTCCTTGAAGGGATCTTGCCAAGCTTGCCCTCCACGCCTGAAAGGCGGTCACGGGTGCTGCTATCAGCGAGGCCAGGATCGCACAGAAGGTGCACACGCTTGCAACCTTCGCAGCCCTATGCCGCTTCTGTCTCGCCCTTGGCATGGCGGCAGTGGTTGTGAGAGCTTGAGCTGAGGCAAACAACCGGTTGCAGAAGATTGCCATGCGCGATTGCCATGCAAGTGGCTGGCAGCGATGTGGCCATGAAGCTGCCACCCTCCACATTCCGTTTCTATAACTTCAGCTTGCTTTGCAGCCTTGTGCACACCTGTGCACACTGCCTGGTATCGCTGGGCTCATCGAACTCTTGGCTGGCTGCTTGCCCCGATTCGCCACCTGAACAAGCAAGCGAGCCTTGCCGTCGTCCTGCATGAGTCTGCTCGAGCGCTTGAGCTGGCGGCAAAGCTGTGTTGGGGAGGTCCTGTCGGCAAGTTTTGGTGACTTTCCCAAGGCCCTCGCTCCTCAAACTCGGATCCAGCGGATCACTGCAAGTCCTTGCTGAGCTTGTGCAGGCCGCATTGGGGGCGCATGGCTCTGAACCAATCCACTGGGTGCTGATGCCTGAAGACACCCAATACCCACTTCCCAGCACGTAGACCCCAACAAACCACACCAAGGCAACAGCTTACCTCCTGCATAACCACGACGCTGGCTGAACTGAGTGCCGCCGTGATTGAAGGCTTCTTCGCCTTCGAACCATCCATGCCTGACTCTTGGGACCCCAGCTGCACGCGGCACAGGCCTCCAAGTCGCGCCGGTAGCCATAGTCGTGGAACCTCGGAAGCACTTGCAAGCATGACTGACACAAGCATGTAGACCAACCTTCGTGCTCATCCGCTCCTGCCTTTGGGCATCATGCCCCAAACATCCTGCATAAACTCGGTGCATCAATTACTCAGCTCCTCACGCCGCCAGCAACGTTTTGTCGCCAGTCGCCTGAATGGTGAAAGCAAGCATTGGTGAGAGCCTACCGTGCTGGCACGCGCGATGCCTTGTGTCTTTCGGCCGGAATCATGAACTTGTCATCAGCACCCGGGAAGTCATCGAAGTTGGAGGTGTCAAGCGGACCTTTGACCTGCGGGAGCAGGTGTTCACGTCATGATGCCACAGCTTCGACGTGGTCGAGGGGCAATCGGCTTGATGGGCGGGGCCATGCTGCGAAGCCGTTTGAAGTCCAGACCCTGCAGAAGCACTTCTTGTTGCTGTCGGAAGGATTGGAGTTGAGTGGAGCTTTGGGATCCAGCTCGAAAGAAGGGATGCACTCGTATTTGATCAGCTGACAAGCGGTCCTCAGTCAGACTCAATCACGGGACCGCCTGAGCGCAAACGCGAGGCTTTAAAGTGCTTTCAAGGCTCGGCGGGATCGCAGATGAGGCCTTTGAGGAGATCGCGAGCCTCTTGGCACAAGGTTCTTCTCACACTCTCGTAGTAACTCTGAGTCCGTTCTTCCTCTGACGCGGCCTCTGAGCTGACATGTGGATCTGGTGGTATATGGAACCATCTCCGCCAGTGCATCACTCTTGCAGAAGTCACCTAGAGAGAAGTTGAGCTCTGCAAGAAGCCTCGGCCTCAAGAAAGCCCCGGGCTGATGGATCGTGCCGTTCATCGCTGAAAGGCGGACCGCCAAAGAGCATCTGGTCAAGGCCCCAGAACACTCACAGCACTCACTCCGAGCACTCCGAGCACTCCGAGCACTCCGAGCACTCCGAGCACTCCGACTCCGACCTCGAACATGATGATCCCCAGCGACCACATGTCACACTCCTTTCCATATGGCGCCTTCTTGTAGACCTCTCGGACATGGCAAAATGCCTGACTCTTCTGAGAAGCCTCCACTGCCTCTGGTCCCATGTAGTCGGGCCTGGCATCTGCAAAAAAGGGATGCACTGCAAGCTGCCTTTTGACTATGAAGGACGCTCCCAGAAGAGCAAGCACGTCGGAGGCGCGTTCCCACCTAGCGACGACAAAGCCAACACGACATGATGCATGGACGCAAAAGCCGAGGATCTAGCTACCGATTGCATTTTTTCTCGAGGAGGATGCCTTGCACGCCTGTATGAAGGGCCTGACATCACATGGTAGCTGTTTCAGCGCCGCGACTTCCACATCTCGGCCAATGGTGGCCGTGCTGCTGCTTTGGCTGTCTGCACTGCTGCCAGTAGGAACACCTCACGAGCGCGAGAATCACAGGCGCGATGCGAGCGGCTCCAACATCTTCCGTCCTTCACCCTGGGCAGGCTCCGGGGGCTGGTACTTGCACAAGCCAAAGTCCTTACAGAAGCAAAAATGCAGCTGGGACTACTAACCCTGGCTATACGTGCGCTTCCATGTGGTACAAGGCTGTCTGATACCATCGGAAGACCAGTGAGCCCAATTTGCCAATTGTATTCGGTCAACATCGGCTGGGAATCCGACGAGGAGGTGGATGTGACCTTCCATCTCTAGCAGCAGCAAACCAACACATGCACGTGTGTCATGAACGTGTTTCCACAGACCTGTATGGACTTACAACATAGCAAGAAAGGAATATGGGAAGCAGAGCCTGCAGAGTATGCTTGAGCTCGGGCGCTAACTCCGGAAATTGGCTGTTCGGAATTCTGCGAGTGTAGAGACGACCGCCATGGACGGCGTTAGGCCCGATTGGTCTGGGTTGAATCCTCACTCTACCAACGGAACTACACATGAAGCCGCCGAGATCCATCAAGCTTTGTAAGGTGTGTGAGAGGTGGTCACGTGACAGTTCTTTGGGTGGTTTCTGTTTCGGTGGAGAGTAGCATCTAGAAGCGTTGACAGGTGTGGTTGGGGTGCGGGGAGTTGGCTTGCGCGGATGCAAATGCATGAACTTGCCACTGCTAGCTCATCCACCCAGCATCCCAACAAGACCGACCATGGCAATACACTGACCTACTCGGACAAATAACAACCTCATCAGTGAGCCGCATGGGCACCTGATTTCCTGCACTGAGGTCTCAGGCCATCAATGTCGAAGACGATGTTGTCCGGCTTAATGTCGCGGTGAATGTAATGCAAGTTGGTGTGAATGTAGTCAATGGCCTATGCAAGGAAAACATGGTTGAACACTGCCGATTCAGCATTGCCATACAAGCATGCAGCCCATGTTTCCTCCACAAGTTCGGCAATGTAGAAACGCGTTTCCTCCTCCGAGAAGGTGTCCTTCAATAGCAGACGCAAGACTGAGCACTTGCAACAGCGAAGTAGATGGCCCCATCAACTCATCGAAACACCTTATATAAAAGTCCTTGCGCATGAGATGGGTCATGAGGTCTCCACCAGGCAGGTAACTGCGGAGCGAGGTTCACATTCCAACATGCAAGGGGTTGCAGCCATGAAAGACGCACCTGCACTTGCATAGAAAAGCCCTTTCCGAAACAGCGTGTCATTGTGTCAGGTATTGGGCGGCTTTGTGGAGCAAAGGCTTTCTGTTCATGACGCATGTGGGAGATATGCAAAGATAATGGAGGACATGAACTCGTTCACTCCCTCTTCCATTTCGGGAAGAAGACGCATTGTGGCTGCTGCTTCCCCTTACCAGCCGGCGCAACAAACTTCGATTGCTGGTGGTAGCGGGCTTGCACTTGGCCAGCGTCGCCTTGCCGGCGGCTTTGGCCTTGGCCTTGGGCTGTCTGTCCGCATGCGGCATGGCCTGTTGTGCCGACGAAGTGATGTGCACGGTGACCTCATCAGTGTGCTCCTCAAACAGACTGCGAAACTCCCCGCACCTCTGGCCATATCTGACATCGGGGTTCGACCACAGGAATCGTACGTAGCTGTTCTTCGATGTCCTGCGGACAGGCCCGGAAGTGGACGGGTGCCAGCAGCCGCAGAGGAGCTTCTCGCCACTGGGTCTGAGGTACACGGGTTGACCGGTGCACCAGCTTCTGCGAAGGAGCTTGTCGCCGCTGGGTCTGAGTTGAGCGATTCTGCGGATGAACTTGTCACAGCTCTCTTTGGTGTTGAGGCATGCTGCAGCTTGGCCAGTTTAAACACACGACATCGTATTTGTCAGCCGGTGGTAGTCGTTTCAGGCTAGGTGGGGTGAGCAGCTCGGGAGTGCCATCTGTTGCTCGAGCTTTTCTAGGTGTCCACGGCTCGTTGCTGATGTAGCTGACGGCGTTGCCCGGCCACGATGGCATGAGGTGATCCATGTCATGTGTGGTGAGAGGATGTGCTCAGCCACGTCATCTGGGCTCAACATGGTTGGATAACTACTGATTGCACAAGATTTCAAGAGGAGCCGTAGGTAGGTGACTGGTCGCTAAAACCTCCTTGTCCTAGTACACGCGGAGAAGTAACCAATTAGCTTGTTCTGGGTTGCTGTACGTCGGCACTCCAACTTTGCTCAAGCAACTTCCACGCCAGCATGAGGCGTCGAGTGGGCGCACTCCATCACCATGTACAGATACTGATCGTCTTGAAATGTGTAGTGCAGCCCAATGACCCAATCGTCCTCGAAGAAGTCACTCGCTAAATGAACTTGTGACGTCACATCTCTCCCACTCCCGAAGTTATCCAACCGTCCTTGGCCGAGCTGAGTGCCTCCTTTTCTGCACGCACGTGGTGGACCTGGGCAAGGGAAGGATGATGCAGCAGGTTGGGGGTGCCAAGCATAAAGCGCCTGATTCTTAAAGACCATCTCTTTCTTGTTCATCTGCTTCATGGCCCGGATCTCTCCGGTGCCCTCGGATCCAACGCACACGTCCGACCATTTGGAGCTGCAACAGCTGCACATTCCATACAGATGCGGGAACTTTTTGGCCTGGAGTCCGCCAGTCTACATTCTATATGTTTCATGCGTCTCTGCTCATCCAAACATCTTGGAATACATGGCCTTCTCTTGCTTCTTCTCTCTCTTCTCAGCATCGATGGCTTTCTTCACGAGCTGTTCTGCCTCCTTGTTGCCTGAATCTAACTCCAGAGTGCGCTTTGCATCTTCGGCACAGGCCTTGAAGTTGTGCAAGGCAAACTCGGCCTGGGCCCTTCTGAAGATAGCCTTGATGTTTTTGGCGTCATACTGCAGCACCTTGGTGCAGTCGAATTTGGCCGCGTCGTGCTCGCCGATCTTCAAGCGAGCCATGGCACTGTTGTTCAGCAGTGCGATGGCCAGCTGCTTATCCGCATCGGACAGCTGAAGAGGCTCCTTGGCTCCATGGCTATCGTCACCACCATGATCTCCATCGCATGGAATGCCACCATGGCTGTGACTTCGTTCGTCCTCCGCATCAGGATCATAAGTGATGTACTCTGCGCCGTCTTCATATCGGTTCACTGCCGTAGGGAAGTCGCCCTGCTTGAACGCCTCCGTGCCCATCTCTTTCATCTTCGATGCATGTTCGCGACGCTCCTCTGCTGTCATCATTGCTGGCGGCTTCACCTTCTCTTTCCAAGAAAAAAGCTCAACCTCAAAATTCAGCGTAGCACCGCCGGGGATCTTGGGCGGACTTCCATGCTCCCCATAAGCATAGTCAGCGCTGCAACGCAAGATGCACTTCTCGCCTCGCTTCATGCTGATGATGCCCTGATCCCAACCTTTGATGACTTGCCCCACTCCCACGTCAAATTTGAACTTGCTGTCGCGGTCCCGCGAGGAGTCGAACTTGCTCCCATCTGAATGAAGAGTGCCGACATAATGCACCTCCACCGACGACCCTGGAGTTGGTGACGCGTCGCCTTGACCCTCCACTAAGATCTTCTTGAGCAAACCCCCATCTTTCTGCTCCGAGATGTCCACAAAACCCTCGTCCTCAGCCATTGCCAGGCACTGGACGGTGCGAGGTGCTTCAAGTATTTGCTGCAGATTTGTTGTCTTGTGCAAGTCGATGTGTTTTTGTGAGGGGCCCACGAGAATTCGAGCCGAGCTGGTTAGAGGCAAAGAAAGCGGAAAACTATCGCGGGATGCCCAAAACACTCGCGAAGCCTGACAAGAATGGCTGACTCAGACAGGCCTTGTGGCGACAAAGCCTGACTATGCCGAAGGCTCCGGTGCCA
Organism: Symbiodinium sp. CCMP2456; assembly: GCA_905221635.1. Classification (NCBI taxonomy): domain Eukaryota; class Dinophyceae; order Suessiales; family Symbiodiniaceae; genus Symbiodinium; species Symbiodinium sp. CCMP2456. Next base: position 39,671 of record CAJNDV010014581.1, read on the forward strand.
ATGACCTCGATCCAGACTTGACACAAGTGCAGGTCTACGCTTTGGTCTTTGGTCAAGGTCACGAAGTCTATGGGACAGTTCTATGCCTTCAGCAGCTCGAAGTCGCCAATAGTGATTTCTTTCCGGCTGTCCCTCCAATATGCATCCTGTCGAGAACTCGAGTATGTTCAAGTTGAGGTGCGAAGAAAGGACATCTACTAATGCATTCTCCTGTTGAGCGGCATAGTTGCGTTTGATGCACTCTTTTTGCTCCTCTGGAATGTCCTGCCGATATATCAGTGTCATTACAGTGTTATGTCCGTAACGATGAAGGTTGGTCCCCCGCCTGGGACTTCAGCTGATCCCGAAGTTTCTCTGACTCCGACCGCCGTTCCTGCTCGCAGTTGCACTCTACAAACATGTATCACCCATCCCCTGACCAGAAGTCCTGGTAGTTGTTGAAGCGCTTAACCTTACACAGGATCTCGCAACATTGGTTGCGGACATGCAAGTTTCACTGGGTCCAGGTCCTTGTTGCCTTCAATCGACTTTTTCCAGGCATCAAGCCTCAACTGTGGAAACGAAGGCCGTGCAGGCCGGCGGCTGCATGGTCATGACAGAAGGATTGCACCTGACGTTCGTCGGCGGCGGCTCCTGTCCGAATCTGTCGAATGCCGCTTGCAGTACCCTACACAGATACTGCATGCTACTGCTCTGGCCAGAGCCTTAGCCGGTGAGGCAGTAGCCGGAGGGACTGCAAGCGTTTTCTGCATCTCGCTGATGGAAAACCTCAGCGGTGCCCGACCTCTGACGAAATGCGGTCAAGGAAAGATTTTCACTGCTCAGGAGCGGGCACCAGAGGCAGGCTGCTAGGGTAGGGTACTACTTATGGCTCAGAAAACCTAAGGGGCGGAGTTCCCGCAATCCCTTGGGCCACTGTGTCGCAACGCGCTGCTGAAAGAAATTGGAGTCAAGCTCTCAACTCCTTGCAACGCGACCGTACTCACCACAGTGATTTCATGCCACAGTCTTTTGTCGTTCACTTGCCTGCACTTTGCGCGAACGGTACAAACACTTATGTCTGCCGACATCTCTTCTGCGCATCGCTTGGCATTGCAGGAGAGCTATGTCGCATGCGTGTGCGACTCTGCAGACTCGCTAGTGCTCGTGCAGTGTGCTGTGCACATCGAATATGTTGTTTGAACGTCTGAAATTCGGATTCTTCTCTTGCCCTTGTATTTTTGCGGCCCCTCAGCCGATGTTCAGCCGGAACATATCATTGTGGCAATAGTAGTTCCTGAGGCTTGGTACGTGGGTGCAACAGGCGAGCATTGTATGTCCAGTCCAGGATACCCGGTGGGGCCCTTCATGAGCTGGAAGACCTGCGCAAACCTGGAGCTGTGCAGCGCAGTGCACCGCAGTGTCCTGCACAGCAGCCGCTGAGGCTGCAGCTTCAGTGGATTCGCGTTGTCGTCTACCAAGAGATTCCCAGTGATAAAGATCACTACACCTCGCGGCGGACGGCCCTACACGGTCAAGGTTACTTGAACCTCTGGCACGAATCTGACCAACAAAAAAAAGCTGCCCGAACAGCTGGAGACGAGGCAAGCACCATCATTCGCCGAGGGCTGACAGTCGCACTTTACAATCTGGTGCTGCACCTGCGACCCCCCAGGATTCATTCGCAGCCGACAGCTGTCAGAAGCCATGACGAGGCCCACCACCCTCACATACCCCCACCCCCAGACTCGCGCGCGCTATCATGCTCTGTGTACATTAAGGGGCCCAAGAACATGGGCGGCCTTCTGGAAGGGCAAGCTGACAATCTTTTGGCAAATTGCATCTGCGCCTCTGCTCCACAGGTTGCAGCTGTCGATCTAGAACGTCAATTGAACATGCAAAACGACGGCTCATCAAGAGGCGGCACCTTGGAACTGCTCGCCTTCGAACGTCAGCATCGACTGCTGGGAATACAGGGGGTGCAAGCCGGCCCTGCAAGCTTTCACAGCCAAGGCCATGGCACTGCAGTTTCATGGATCTCATGGCACATTGCAGATTCCAGCACAGGTTGTTTTCGGTACAGGCTTCAGCAGAACACAAGGTTCCTCACGGGCTGAAAACAGCCCTTTGAACAATTATGTACAAGCTCATTAACAAAACGAAGTCTATGGCACGAAGCTGACATCTGCCGTTGCCGGCACGTCCTGTTGCAGCGTGCATGCTCTTGCGTCCCACCACTCAATCCTTGGACGTGTGCACCTTCCGGTAGAAACACCGACTCTTGTCGCAGCAAATCATGCCCAAGGGAACGGCTACAGAGGCTCAGATGCAACCTGTTTTACAGCTTTGGCACCTGTGACCCCAGAAGCGCTGCACCGTCCAGCTGCTTCGCCTGCATTCCGGCCCATGCCAAGCAGACAACACCACAACAGCCTTTGCGAACAATAACCAAGATCTGCCATGCAGAGGATTTCGTGCTGATGCAAAGAAGCACAAGGAACACGCTGGCGTTTTGCATCAGCACAGTCCATAGCTTTGGCAGCAGGATCTGCTTGCATTTCTTGTCGGGTGATTGCTCCTTGCCCCAAGGCACGATTGTGCACTTTCGGTTGCGTGTAGGCAGGACACAAACTTCCTGGCCTGCCCCTGCCCCCACTCCTGGCCTATCCTTGCTTCCCTCATTCCTTCCTTCCGTTGTCTGCCTTTGCGGACGTATCCGACCGCGCCGAGGCAGACGACGCGAAGTGTTTAGCATTGTTCGAAACGTCCTCAAAAGCATCTTCAGAACGTCTGCCCTGAACAGCCCGTGCATTTCACAGGGGGCCTGCTTGATTCGCTTCGGCGATATGTCGATGCCTCGGGGCTTTCGGGGCATTCTTGTGCACGATGCAAGGCACGCGCACAAGATCCATTGACTCATTGTCATCAGGCCAGGCGGGACACCAAGCGCATCGAGACCATACCTCGGAGCTGCTTGAGAAAACCACAACTCAGCCCGGTAGCTGAGGTTCCGGCTGGTTCGCTATTGCCAGCACTGTGCCGGCACCACAGAAGGGATCTATCACTTTTCGGACGCCTTCCGCGAGCTGAAATCACAAAACCGCCAGCCCTCAGCCTTGGCCCCTCGCCCTGAATTCACTCTCAGGAGACATCGACCGCCGCAAGGCTCAAGGCTATGGATGCTGCAGGCACAGGCAGACCATGCCTGGAAGTCGACGGACAACCCATTTCAATACTGATGCGGTTGCTTGTATGCCCATGCCTGGCACGGCGTCGGTCCACTTAATTAATCTTAATAATCTCAATCCCAAGTACTGCACAAACCAGCACAAACAGACACACTCCGTTGGAGTCCAGCCCTGTTGCGATGACTGAACAGTTGGGTCAATGACTCCACGACTCCACACTACACGTGATGGATGTAACATGACGGCCTGGAACTGTCGAAGCTTATCTTGCAAGCTCGGGGACTGACTTGAGGTCGCAAAACTTATCGGCTTACCGGATTTCACCTCCCAGTTGGACACCGTCCCATTTACATGATTTGAACTTTGCCCCTTTTACAAGCCCTAATCTGCAGAAACCAAAAAACAGATCGTGTCGTAGGACGCCACACTCACACATGAATCTGGCATGAAGGAGAAAAAACGTGCCCAACTAAACACCGCGGCCACCTAACAAAAAAACAACCCCGAAAACCCTAAACCCTAATCCGTCGCAGTCGCATGGCCGATGCGTCCAGCAAAAAGGAAACATGTAATGCGACTCAAGAGGACCAGCTGCGTCCGGATGGAAATGATTGCAAAGAGCGGTGAGAGACAAAAATCAAAGAAAAACAGTGCTTATTAGCCTCCCCAAGCTGTGCGCAAAGGCACCCATGAGCAAAGGGAATGTTTCCCAACTACCCGGCCGCAAATCACGCTGAGGATCCAAGGCCAGCATTGAAAACAAAGCAAAACAGAGAGAAAGGAAACCGACAAGAGAATTTTGTTATCACCCGGCTGCATGCGAAGGCGCCCAGGAGCGACAAAAAAAACCGCCCAGCGACCACCGGCGCGAACGAATATTGACTTGGGATGCAACCCAACAAGCTTCTTCACTTGCGCACAGAGGCGTCCAAGAGCACTGCCCGACTACGACCAGCGCAGAAACGGCAGCCGGGGTTTAAGGCGGGCAAAAACAAAAAAAACTGCTTAAGGCTTAAGATAGCTGTTCACCAACGCGATGCTGCACGTTGAGCTTTACAGCGTTACCGGCCATTTGAGATCGGAGCTTTGCCATGACAGCATTTGCACTCCTTCTGAAATTCACCTTACATAGTCTAGTAGTGCCAAGGCAGCATACGAAGGAGGGATCACTCCAGCAGCAACGCCAGCCCGGTAGGCCTCGTGTGCTAATGTCAGGTGCACATTCTAACGCTCCAATAAGGTTTACTGAATGGAGCAACCAGCGGAACCTGGAACGAGGCTTGAAATCTTGAAAACTTCGTAAAAACGAACCATTTATCGGAAACTGAACTTTGCATCGGAACCACCTCCCCTGCAGGAGCTATCCCTGGCTCAGCCGGCGCCGTGGTCTTTAATCTGTCTTCTTGTTCTTGTTGTTGATGGTGTTCTTGTTGCTGCTTGTTGTTGTTGCCGTTGTAGTCGTTGTAGCCGCCACGGATCAGACGGCCGCGCAGTTTGGAGAGGCTTTCGAACAGGCTCTGGGCGCAACGCCCCTGATAAGGCTCCGACCAGGCTCCTCTTGAACGGTAAGGGTTTGTCCCGCACGCTGAGACATGTGAATTTCCGCCTCTTGAACCGGTCTGATCCGCCAGGTCCCATTTCCTGGACCCAAACACTGTCTAAGGCACTGAGTTCCACCTTCCGCGCGGTGGAGGAAGTCACTCAGCTCGCTTTGTGACGAGATCAGCGGCCGGCAATGCTGCCGATGCACTCGCGTAATTATTGTCAGATTCGGAAGAAAACCTTTAAACATGCGTGCAGGAAGGTTGTAGCCAAGCAGCAGCCGGCTACATCGAGGTCAGGTCCTCACCCCCACTCAGGTTCGTCGAGTGGGCAATTGCCCTTCTCAGGCACCAGCCGCGTCGGTGATAAGCTCTTGCAGGCCCCGAGCAAGCCGTGCCAATCGGGAAATCCGCATCATCTCTTGGAATGCTGGGCACTTGGGTCAGCAACAGTGGTCTGAAATTAAGTTTGGGTGTCGCTGTGGTTTTGCGAGAGACGCACTGGAAGGAGATAACAAAGTTTACAACTGCAGCTTGCTGCTGCGTGTCGTCGGCCTCGCCAGTGACATCGGCCTCGGCCGTGAAAAAAAGCTGTCGCGAGGGGGCTTTGCCCGCCACAAAGCTCGCACAGCGGGGGCTCAGCCTTCACTCTGCTCGGTGCCGGCGGCACTGCCCTAGCGAATTACTGCACTGGCACAACCCCTCATCCTACCTGTCCGATATACTCCGAACAATGCAGCAATCCTCGAATTCCGTGATATTTGTCCGCGCTGGGGTCCTTGGCAAGGCTTCTTGGGTTAATCGCAATATCGTCGAAAACTACGAGAAAGTCAAATTCTCGACTGGTTAATTTTTTCGGGGAGGTCGTCCAAAGAATTGCCCTCGTTGCGGCCAAGTCGGGAGCTCAGGTGATTGTAGACGCCGGAAGCTCAGATAAAGAACACCAAGCAACACAAGCTCTGCTTCGAGAGCAGCAAATGGCGAGTCGTCAGGATTGATGGCTGCTCCCACGGTCGACGGATTGTATCGCGAGACCAGCAAGGGCAGACTCTCGTCAAGTATTGTGAGGGAGAATGGGAGTTTTTTGACCACCAACACCAAACTCGTTTCGAAGCCTTCAGACAAGTGTCAGTCAAAGCACGTACATGCTGATGACATCGAAGCCAAAGGGACAAGGTGGCACGGTAAGCGGACTAGCCAGGTTTCCAGGCGGCTTTTGAAGTCGTTGACTTTTAAGCCAGGTATTGGTGGGCTCGTCTCGATGCTTGCTGAACGATCTAAGGACGGTCATGAGAATGTGATCGTGGACCTTTGTCAGACTCAGGTTGACATTGGCCGGTCGAGATTGGTGAAAAGACCCGTGAGGCTCCTTCCCCTACAGTCTCGCTGTGCAGCACTGCGGTGGCACACAAGCACAAGCCGAACTGCATGCCAACGCCGACAACATGAACTGCCTGTTGCACGAAAGCGCTGCAGCTTTTGTGTCCACACTGTTCGGTTCTTGGCGTCACAAGAGGAGAAGAAAAACCTCCTTGGGTCGAAAAGCCTGAGAGAGCTACCAGGAAAGACTCCTGAAGACTGTGCAAAAGAACGTCTGGAGACCGAGAGAGGTCTCTTGCGGATTGGTGTCTTATGCACCAACCTGAGGAAACTGTGGTTCGGAGCACCTGAGTCGGGCCGCTACTGGCGCCTAAGTGTCAAAAGAGGCCCCTGGTTGACTGGTGGCTTACGCACTAACCTGTGGCTCAAGAAAGGCGACGACTGTAGGTCGGACTACAGCGCTCCTGTAAAACAGTAGCTTACGCACTGACCTGAGAAACCTGAATCGTGACAACAGTGACAACTGCCAGGTACACCTAAAAAATCGCAACATGTGACGCTGAGACACCAGCGATAATCACACAACATGACCTGGCGAACCTGGGGCGGCTTGGCACACCCTGTTCTTCGCAGCCCTGAAAAACATGGCGATTGTGCGTCGCATTCGCGGCAACGCAAACTGTTCTGCTGCAAGAAGAGGCGCAGAAACCGTGAAAGAAACACGGTTCAAGACAGTAGCCAGCTAACGAGAAGCCTTTGTTCCTCAATTTCGGAGGCAGAGCTCGATGACGATGAGGTCGAAGCCTGAAAAAGGCCTGGGATTCCTTGCATCCTGCAGCTGACCCTCGTATCCCACGAGGTCGAGGCGGGGGTACATGTACCCCTTGTGTTGTCGTACAAGGGATCCTGCGCCTCCTGGCGGTGTCATGCCTAAGTCTAAGTCCTGCACGACCTGATGGAACTTCGCCATGGATCCGAGAGGAGGGTGATGTCCCTCCAGGTCGCTTTAAAGTCCCGAACGACTGGGTAGTCGTAGGGACTCCATCCCTCGCGCTGCAGCTTGGCAACTGCACCAGACGAGCCTGAGTCCTGTAGTCTTGGGAGGTGGTGGTGGCACGAGGTGCGTGCCCTTGGTGTTCGGGAAAAGCTGCTTCGGGTTTGCGCTTTTCGACGTAGGCCCAGGCTGCAAGTCCTGAGTTAAGCCGGCAACTGCTGGTTGCTGGGCCGGTGCATCCTTTGTAGGAACCGCTGGTGCGGGCAAGGCTTGCGTAGGATCCTGAGTAGCGTCCTGCGACCCTGGAGCGCCATGAGCTTCCACAGCAGCAGTCCTGGACGGCGGGGGTTTGACGAGTGGCTCCTTGGTAGCTGGCAGGGCGATAGTCCCAGTCTGTTGGAAAGTCATGCTGGCTTTGCCCGGCGGTCCCAAAGCCACCAGGGGTGCCTGTTGAGCAACCTGCAAGAACGCACCTTTGTTGTCGGTCTGGGCGAAGTTGTGTACCACCGGCAGCCCAGTTTGCGCACCACTGTCCACGAGAGCCGGCGAACACTGAGAAGCCTGAAAGCACTGAGAAGCCTGTCCTGACAGCCCAGTTTGCACGACACTGTCCACGAGAGCCTGCGAGCTGTGAGAAGCCTGAGAGCACTGAGAGGCCTGTCGCTGAATTTGGCTTGCTTCTGGGAGATCTACGTGAGCAGAGTATCAAAGCTGCGAGGACTCCTGCAAGACCTGTATCCGCGCAAGCAGGTAGCGAAGCCCAGCCTGGTCACAGACTGAGCGGCATTGCAAAGACATGCCCAACTCCTGGTCCGTACGCTGAAGGAGCAGCTGCTATGCTGAGCGAAGCACGCCACGTCCTGCAACACCTGAATGCCCAAAAGAAGACGTGGCCGATGTCATGTTGGTCCCGACTGCTCCTCGAGATACACCCTGCCACAAGACATGGCGGCGTGAGCTAGGCTACCCTGACATTTTCTCGATCTTGAGCCAAAATGGCACGCGTTATGTGTATTCACATCGTCGTATGCCCGCATGAGTGACATAACCTACAAACCGCCTCCGGTCAATTCGGCTCAAGAAGAGTCCCTTGTTTCCAAAATCAAACAGAAGTGTGGACATGACCTCCAGACACCGCAGGGATTGCTGAATGCCGATCTGTGCTTGACACCCAGGCCAGGCAAGCCGGCGGACAAGCCGTCGCAACTTCGCCCGCTCTGTATACTAAGGCCGGACGCTAAGGAGCTGGCTAGCACAGCCAAGGAGCTTCTGCAGCCACTTACTCCCCCATACAAAGAGCCTCTGTGATCTGCCGGGTCCCAATTCCCGGGTCCCGACGGATGAGTTTTACGTCCAACAGGATGTAGGCGGTAGGTAGGGCTTTCACTCGTCCGCGGGGTGAAAGGAGCAACACTGGTCTAGGCGTGGTGCTGCGAAACAATCGGATGGCGACACCGCCTGAGCATCGGAATTCACTTCAGAGCGTTCGCAAGAGAGCCTTTCGCAAGCGTGCAACAAAGTCTTTCGCACGCACTGCAGCCAAAACTACCACCGCAGCACTCTCATCCCGGAGTACTTGAAGCCAACCACGATGTTATGCTTGAAATACTTGACCCAAACTGGCTGCACATGAGGGCTTGCATGCTGCAACCGTGCACCCCTTGCAAAACGAATCTTGCCAACCGGGGGCTCGCAGCCCACCTTTCGGCAGGTACAGGAAGATCAGCCTGCCCCTCCCGTGTCTCTGGTATTTTTGTTGGACACAATCTCAATGACATGCTGTATGCCCCGCTGCTAGACCCCTGCCCTGAACCCAAGAAAGCTTGATCCCTTTTGCCCCTATAATAGGACGGCACGCACACGCACACAAGGACAACCGCAAAGAGCGGCTGTAACAATAAAACCATGCCAGTGGCGCAGCAGGCACCCTTGCGGAGACCGGGAGGCTTTGATCCCCTCTCCAAGATGTCCGGCAGAGTGCTTCCCAGGTCCACGACAGGGTCCGTTTCAGTGGTAACTCCAACTCGAGGAAGACCCAGCGTGCGAGCAAAACACAAGAGGTGCGTAAACTGGATCGCATTCCACGTTGGCTGGTCGACAGTGCCGAAATGGACAATCTTGTGCCACTTCAAGCGCACCCCCGAAACCTGGCTGGCAGCATGAAGTACTAAATACGACTTGCTCACCTGGCCAATCCCAGCCAGACGAATATCTGTCTGGTAAAAGACAGCCACACCACCATGAGGTAATGCCTCGCCGAGGTTATCTCAGGGCTGATCTGAAAACAAGTCGTACTGTTGTGCGTGAAATACTTGGAAAGTCCTAAGTCCTAAGATCATACGACCCGACACGCGGCCTCCAGAATGCTGCGGACGGCATCCAGGAAGAATGCCTCCCAATCTTCAAAGCGAGGTGCAAATTCCACCACCTCCGACACATCCGGCAGCGATGTCAGGATCATTGAGTCGGATGAGAAAGTCCCCACATCACAGATCCAGGGCAGGGCATCGGCGCAGACAACCTCTCGCTTGGGGATTTTCATGGCATCGGTCGAACTCGGCGCAGGGCCCTCCGCCCTTTTGCCCTTCGCGCCAGGAGCATCCAAAGCTCCACGGACCAGGCCTCAGGGCTAGCAGAGCACTTGGAACATCTTGTCTTGTACAAACCGAGGGGCCAGCAGCTTGCTCAGCTCGCGCAGCTGGTTCGGGTTGCGACTGCGAGCGCGGGATCAACCTGCGGTCGATCGGGTACAGCATGCAGTGCGTGCGCGCGGGGGGCGTGCGCCGCAAAGTCACAGGGCACCTGGCCTCGTCAAGAGCAAGGCCGTGGCAGCACCGGCGGTCCAGGCGATCAGCAAAGGAAGTTGCAGACCGTCCCCTGGCACACAACTTGGATGCACATAGGAGCAAGATGATCCACAATGGGAGGACAACAACAAGATGAAACAAAATCTTTGGCAGCTGAACCAACGTCAGGCTATCCCTTGATGAGTTAGGATTTGAGCCCTTAGGCATTCCATTCAAGTCTCGGGCTTTGACGATGGGTCTGTCCGGTGCCGTGAAACACGATAGTCGATAGTGCATACACACATGAGCATCGAATGACTAAACTTTGCTTCCGAGCTCAAAACGTTCGCAGCGACTTTCGCCAGGTAGATCCCGTGCCCATTCTACAACCCAAACAACATGGAGACTCATTCATACGCTGATGCTCTGGAACAACCCAAGCTGTATTTGTGTTGACTCCTTGATTCGAAGTTTCAATGTCTTTCCCAATCAGTCGATTGAAATCAATGTAGCACGGAAAAATGTCGGAGTGATTTGCTGCAGGGACTCCAATTCTGACACTTCGATTCTATGCCAAGCTCATGTACGGGCAAACCATCGTGGCTGGGAACAGGTTCAACAAGTCTCACATTCTGGAAAAATGCGACTGCACAGTGGAGCCGGACGAAGTCTGGGCACTCTCAGATCGTGCAGAGGCACATCTTCGGCTGGGGCTGGGGCTGGGGCAAATGAGTTGGCGCTTTCGCAGAGCACGTTTGCATTACGGCACTGTGCTAGGTTGCCAATCGATTCTATCATGTTCGCGAAACAATTTTGGGTCTCTTAAGACCTAGGAGATAGATGCCTTTTTTCTGCATCGCTTGTTCAGAAAGTCTCTGAAAACTTGTTCTGGGTGAAACCCAGCGTCCAGCTTCGAACGGATCCCAGCAGCCGCTGCAGAGGGCGCAATTCTGATGCCTGCGAGTCAACTTCAAGACAAGATGCCCTTAGGCGCCATCACAATCTTGGAGGCAGATAGGGGACAGAGCTCTGCTTCCCTCGCCTTGCAGCAAGCACCGATCACCACATTCAGGTTGAGGACATTGGGCTTCATGTCATCACAACTCATTGCCTGGTCTTGGGCTTTTTTGCATGGCGACAGGAACATGAAACTCTTGAAGGCAGACTAACTTCACAGTCACGAAACCCGGAGTCCACAAAGCGAATCTGCGGACAGGGGCACTGCAAGAAGCTCCAAAGACTCTTTCCATTGCCAGGTGTCTTCACAGGAGCTTACAGCGGCATTGTATGCTATCTCCTCGGCCGCAAGCGAGGCCAACGTTCACGACAGGCAGGGCTGAGGCTGAGCTGCCGACCTCCGGTCTAAAGCCTTGCATCTCGACACCACGGTTACAGGGACAAAGATGGACAGAGTACTTTCGCCAACGGGCCTCCACCAGCTTCACGAAGCTGTTGCAGAAGCAACAGTGACCCCGCCCACTGTTTGGCCTTGGCACAGGCGCTGACACCTGCGCTGTAAGTGACGAGATCTGGCACCAGCTGCCATGCCATCGTCTGGCACAGAACGAACAGTGCTTGTCTCCACCTGCAGGCAGGACAGAAGGCACGCTGACTGCCGGATGTGGCGTGGACGAAGCCTCCCAGCTCCACCACTTGCGCTTAGAACGGCATTGTTGGAGATGACATCTGCAGCGATCCCAGCTTGCTTCAGTAGGCAGATAGCCTCACAGGCAGGGCGAATGCGCTGCATCCGACAAAATTCGATGAGTGCTGGCCTGCATCCATTTCTGTTTCTTTTCCATGGCACTGAGGATGGCATTGAAGCTGATGGTATCCGGCAAAAGGGCATACAGCTTCAAGGTGTCGAAGACCAGCATGGCGCACTTCCACTCACCTGCTTTCTCCTGGACAGCAGGACTTGGAAAGTCACAAAAAGCAGGAGCCCCGTCACAAACTCTCTCGCAATATGGCAAGGCTCACAAGCACTTGAAGCAGCATTGAAGAGGATGAGACTGGGAACCACCATCGTCGATTCCAGTGCCCGCTGCAACAAAAGAATTGCAAGCTGCCACTGGGCCGCTTTCTCACAGGCGCTGATTAAGGCCCCGAATCCCACGACATCCTGGGCTGGCAGAACGCTCCATGCTCGCTCTCGCTCCTTCTATCGCTCTCTTTCTCGCTCTGAGTTCCGTGAAGGAAGAGATAATGCCGAAACTTCCCCCCTCTTTGCGGCTCTCTGTGCCTGTGTTCCTCCCTTTCCTTCCTTCAGCAACTTTCTCTCGCTTCCCCGCAGTCGCTTTTGCAAGCCGATGGGTATCTGGTGGTAAGCAGTCCGAGCTTCAATCTGCGTCCTGCTGGACATCATCGCAGCATACAGCGCCAAAGCAGCTGTCCACATCCCGGCCTTTTCGCAGGCGCTTATTGCCGCGCTGTAGCTTACCACGTCTGGAAGCGCTAGCCGGGATGCCATTCTTGCGAGAAGGCTGAGGGCAGTAGCCCACTTGCTGCTCTTCGCACATGCAGTGATGCAGGCGTTGACTGCAGCGCGATGCGAGCCCTTCAGCTCGCCCAAATCCTTCGGGGCCAGTGCTGCCACCCCATGCAAACCCAAAAGAGAGAGCCTGACAGGCCTAGCCGCCTAGCGGCCTAGCGGCCTAGAACCGAGAGCAGACCCCACACCAAATCCTCCAAGATCGCGAGGGCAAGACGCCATCGCCCAGCTCCACAGGCACTGATCGCCGATGTGGCCGCAAAGGAGTTCTGAGGCACAGCGCCGACGAGCTCCAGACCCCTCTGCCAGCAGCTGCACGTCGCACAGGCCTGGATGGCGGCACCGAAAGTGACTTCCGAGGGCCTCACTGCGAACTTGGGCATGTCTTCAAAGAGTAGGAGTGCCCTTTGTGCTTCCTTGCTTCTGGTGCAGGCGACAAGGCAAGTCGTGTAAGTCACGACGTCAGGAATGAGGACTTGCTCTTGCATCAAATTCAAAGCTTGCAGAGCCTGGGACCAGAGCTTGTGCTCGCACCCAGACCCTGAAGCAATCACCGCACTGCGCTCAGTTGGCAAGTGGAAGCTGGTGAGCCAGGCAAGCCAGGCTGTGGAGAGCTGCTGTAAGCTCCGCCACTTCTTCCGCTTCCCCTTCGTGATGCCAGCGCTCTCTGACTCTGCGATCTCTGTGTCCAGACTCTTCTCGCCAAACGCCGCCATCCGTCTTGGGAGCGACCATGCAGCATCCTCTCGCTTGGAGATGGTGAGTGGCAGCAGCCCATGCTCCAGGCATTGCTCGGCGCAGACGTCCTATATATCTCACAATGGGGTCGGGACTGAAGCCAGGTGAGCTTCAAATGCACGCTGCTATTCAACATACGAGCACCTCCGTGGGACGAGCAACCCCATTATCAGCCGTCATACCTTACATCTCGCATTCAAGCAATTTTCCGAGACTGGCATCAGGAAGACGCAAGGTAACGCTCTGCACAACTGTTCCTGTGCCTGAGAAAAGTCTTGACAAGAGCTCATGGCCTTCACGATCTCCGGAATGCAATCGTGCATCTGACAGAAGACTTAGTTGCTCTCCGGCTGGTCATTATTGATGAAATCTCTTCCTGGGGCTTAATGACGGTGCCAACAACACGGCCACCTTTGCTTGTACACGTGTACTCGCCACATGTCCACCATAGTCTAGAAACGAAGAGATGGGTAGGAATCGCAGATTTTGCCATATTCAGAATATCCCATACCGACAAGATCCATGCAGCACCAACACGAGAGCTCAATGGCTAGGCACGGCATGAAACATGTTTAGAGCTGTGCAGTAGTAGCCGATGCGGTCCGAGACTCCTCCCCTTCCAAACGTCTCCACTATCTGAACATCCATGTTCACCACATACCGCCACATACTGCTCGGGTTTTCTAGCCGTCTATTGGACGTTGACTGGGCGCTGTTTCCGTTGATTGAGGAGCAAATCCCATGGTCCGATCTTAAAGTTGGTTAAACGCAATCTACCAGCCGACGGAGCGTCTCGGCCGAAGTATTGGTAACATCCAAAAGCTTTTTCGATCACCTTCATGTCGCAGTCCTCGCCCTCTCTTGTCAGGGGACCGTGACCGTGCTCATCTTTGACATACTGTTACTTCCGCACCTGCTCCATGTCATACCCAATCGTAACCCTGCACTTCTTCGGAGCGGCGGCTTCCGCCTGCGCCAGTGTAGAAAAGGATGAAGGCTCCGGCCAATCTTCTGCCACCATGCAGCTGACCTTCTCCAAGCTCTTGTCTGGGCATTCGAAGTGGATAAGATTGTTGCTAGTGCACAGATCCTCGCGGGACGCTCCTCGTATAACCCATAGTCCAGCACTGCACGTCAACAGCAAGAGCTGCGTAAGCTTCCAGCGCGTGAAGCAAGGGCTGCCATTGTGCTGGTAGAAGTATTCATAGCATCCTGACAAGTCTTTCAGCTGTTGCGCGAAGGTGAAGATCCAAGATCCTGCTTTCGACCCTTGGTACTCTCAAAGCTTCCTCAAGCGAGACTGCAGGCACTTGGCGGGTTGCCGCAGGCCGCAACCGAAGCACCTGACAAGTGGAAGCGGGAGATTTTCAAGATCCTTGAAATCTGCGAAAGACAGGTAAGGTTTCAAGTTAGCCAGCTGGTAAAGGACGTATTGGCGGGCCTTTTCAAGAGACGTTGTTGGGAGTCCGCCACGTTGACGCAGAAGTCTGCACGAGCAGGGCCGAACCAGGTCCGGCCCGTAGAACGTCGTGCCGGCGTGGGCTGCGTTTTCAGCCGCTTGATGAACTTGGAACCGAGTGGCCGCCGAGTGGCCAGAGAGCGAAGCTTGTGGCCATCACCAAAGACCTGCTTAAAGTAGAAAGTCTCACCGCCGGCCCGGATGACTACCGAATCGCCATTTGGGTCTCCGTGAGCAAAATCGGCCTTGCAACCACCACACCGCGAGGACGATGTCTCGTGGACTACGGCTTGCTGGTGCAATGTCACTCGGGCATCCTTTCCCAGGTTCTTCTGCAGCGTGTCATAAGTGCCACTCGGCTCATACACGTCGGCACCGGAGATTCCCTGTTCAAGAAACCATGGCGTAGCCGTGCCGATGTGGCCGCCTAGATCAAGCACATAGTCGGAGCTCTTGGGGCTGAGTAGCGCGGTGGCGGTGTTATCAGACGGCTTGTAGCACGCCCGTCCAAACACCTCGAAAATTACTTTCATGTCGCAGTCCTCG
>CAJNDV010014581.1:58138-70094 GCA_905221635.1 Symbiodinium sp. CCMP2456
ACGCAGGGACGGTGGCGGCCTCCAGCACTGGCGTGAGTCCGGATGACGACATGACCCAGACGAGAGGCGGTGAGGAAAGACAGCGGAACTCGAAAATGGACGGGCGAGCCGAGATGCTGTTCGGCCGCCCGCCTGACCTTGTTCCTACACGCACACGTGCGTTACACAACATTCCACTGGTTGTCTGATATCTGAGAGATGCCGAATCAACGTCACACAAGAGCTTGATGGCCATTCTCCATAAACCTTCCTTCCGACAGTCTACCGACAAGACGGGCGGGCTCGGGGAAGAAAGATCAAAACTAGGCCTGAAAAGACGGCCTTGAAGGAAATCCCGATGCGAGCACAATGTATTGATAAACTTGTGTATCAGCAAACTGCTCTGTTGGCAACAAGAAACGCATCTAAGCACTATACGCAACAAAATATGTTTGAGCTCGTGCACTGCTGGTGCATTGCTTTTGGGAGCCTGAGCATGGCCTTTCCTGAGAAGATACCCTCTTTGATTCGCAAATCTACGCTGACAGCCTACCGTTGCCATGCGTTTGTCATAGCTGGTTCTCATGCTCTTGGAGAATGTATGTGAACAGTTTTTGTGAACTCGTGCACGCAAGTAAGAAGGCATGTCCCTATGTGGCGGGCCGTGCACAAGCCTACTCTGTTCGCTTGACGTGTGGAGGCACCGGGGTCTATCTCCAGATTCACCTCAAATTGCTCCTGGGTACCACCTTGTGTGGATTCTGCCTCGACCAGGTCGTAGAACTCGATTTCTCCCGTGAGCAAACATTTACTGTCATGCTTCATCTTTATCGGATGCCTGCTAGACCTGCCCTGTCTTTTGGCAGATAAGTTGCTTCCATCGCAAAACACCCATATGGTTCCACTTTTCCAGCAACTGCTAGCCATGCGTTCTCCAACCCCACTTCCAAACTTCAAACCCAGCTCCTCTATGTGGGATTTGCGTGCAGGTGACCCAAGTTAAACTGAAAAAGCCATGAATCCCTTTCGGCTGCTCCCTCGGTGCCTGCGGTTAGTCTTGCCGAGGGCATCACCAGAAGAAGTCACTTTATAGCTCTGAAAATGATAGTGGCCAGCTGGCCACCGTGCACGACAAGGATGCCGGCGATCGTGGGATTTCCATGGAAGTTTTCGGTGTGTAGCGCGAAGGCTTCGCAACGAGCACAGTGCTTTTGGCAAAAAGTTCGGCACAAGGCGTGGAATCGTGCTTGAACGGGATGTGGTCATGGCATAATCACGTCGTAATCATCATCATCATCATCATCATCATCATCATCTACATGCTTGCACCGCGCTCAGTTTGGCCTGGCATGAAGCGAGACGGCCTCGCGTATGCTCGAAACGAAGGACATGTGCATGTGTACCGCACTCACGAGTCTAGGCGTAACGAGAAAGGTATTGCGACGAAATGGGTGCTTGAACGAATTGCTGACTTGGGGCGTATGCTGATCTAAGCGCAAGATTCGTGACTGCTGCAACGATGACAAATCCGAGACTAGAAACGAAGAAGGAAGTGCATGCGCTAGACCGGCCTGACGCAGCATTATTCCATAGCATATGACCGAATCGATACCAAAACAAACCGAGAAATGACGAGCTTCCGCTTGCTACAGAATTCGGCAACTATGGCCAAAAACGACACTCAATCGATTTTCGAGATGCTGCTCGAATGCTCGCGAACATGCCGCGACAAGGCTGAACAACACAGCAAAAGAGCGCGGCTCAATGGGGCGAGTTTGCTTAAGGCGCATGCACAAGGCGAGGGATAGCATGCTGCAGGATGTGACGGTATGATTGCACCATCTGCGTGCTCGGGATCCCATGATTGTGAAGCCCAAACAACATCGCTAAGAACTGCACCTTCACTGACACTCGGACATGATGCCTGCCATTACACAAAGAGCACGAAGCAGCTCGAAACATTCATCCTTATAACTTATACTGTACGGATGGCCAGCTGGGGTTGTTTTCGGCCAGCTCCCGAAGCGTCCCATCCGACTCAAAACAGTCGCCTGCACTTGAAGTCTATCCCGCGAAATCCGTGGAGTACTGCACAAGTATGCGACTTCTTGGCCAACACTGCTGCCTCTGCTACAACAGGTGGGTCGTCTCGCTCCCCATGCTTCCGCGACCTGTCCTGAAGGTCCGACAAGCGCGCCTTGTCGTTTCGCTCCTTCTGCATGTCTCCTGAGCGAACAGTCCCACCGAACTTACCCGAAAGCCCGAAAGCAACTCGATGCAGCATCCGAGCTCCGCACGTGTCGTCTTCTCCACTCGGAACATAGGGTCAGCTTCCATTTGTCTCCGAGTTTCTGGATCCACAAGCTCCAATGTCTCGGAGTCCTGCTTCGGAAAAAAGTTTCAGTGTCGGTCCCGGCCTTGAGCTGGGAACAGACGCAACTCCAAGTCCTTGTTATCCCAAGCTTCGATTTTTCGACGAAGCCCCTCCGCCAACTCGTAATCGTCCTGGCAGTCATTCTTCGACCACCCAAACAGACTCCAAGACAAGGCATAAGTTATAAGTGTCAAACCAGCCAGCTGGACGTTCTTGGGATCGGTACGGATGACCAGCCGTTGGTTGCAGTGTGCCCGCCCTGCGGGGGATTTTGCGACAAAAAACCGACGAGATTCTCGGCGAATTGATCAATTTTTGCTGCCTTCATTCCAGATCCCTTTAGGATCTGAAAGATGCCTGTGCACGTGACTCAAAGAGCTCTCCGACTCCAACTCAGCCAATTTTTCCAGGACTTCTGTAAGCGGCAGTGATGAACGCCAGAAAGCCCAGAGCAACCCGTGGTTGCACATCTGAAACCGGTGGGGTGCCGCATGGAAGAAGGCATGCACAGCCTCTGTAAAGGGATGGCTGCAGACCGGGCTAGATGTGAGGGCCCGTGCAAGGTTGGACAGGGCTTGCGGGCCCGGTTCCGGTAGCATTCCCTGTCCAGCATCAGCAACAGCACAGGAGGAGACACCGTGAATGGCCTGCATCTTCCCGGGATCTCAACAGGTGTTGGCTGCATGCTGTGGAGAGAGATGGGCACACGTCTTCGTAGTCTGGCAAGCAGTGGAATTCAAGGTAGGCCGGCGTCGAATTGACATGGTACTCAATGCTTGCACGAAGTTGGCCGCATCCTGACCGGTGTGCTCCGCAACAAACCTGAGAGACTGCTGTCCGGGAGCATTGGTAAGAGGATCATAACGAAATGCCAGAGTAGCCGTCTCCCAGCCCATATTTGTAGTTTCCTGCTACTTGAACCGATTGACTTTAAGCTGGGCCGCGACCCCAGTAGCATCTTGCAGCAGCCTGCCGTGAAAAACCAGCGAGGCAAGTGTCCACGCACTGGTGGAGAGACCCTGCGGACTTGGCTCTCTGCAAGGAACTCTGGCCGATGTGAGTGACACAAGAGGCCGACCAAAAAGAGCAACAGCTGTGAAGCCCCAGGCTGCGTTTGCAAGGCCTCTGGCGTCCATGTGAGAGATCACCGAGGATGATTACTTGATGAGCGACTGGAAACGGGGGGCAGACGGGTCCGCATCCAGCTTTGCAAGTCGGTTCAGCGCTGTAGCAACACTTACCGCATCCAATGCCAAATCGGCAGACTTCTTGGCAGAATGGCCCAATTCATCCAAAAGGTCATAGACGTCTGCTGGTCTTTGGGCGGCCAGGAGGCTCTCACCCAAACGACGCCGCATCTTGGAAAAGCCGCGCTGCTCGATGAATCGGGTCCTTATCCAGGCGGGAAAAGATTCGGCAGAAATCAGCACATGGGCGCGAGTTGAGGCATCTACAAAGGTCATAGACAGCGCTCCTTCCAGATTGGCCTTTTGGCAGCACCCAGCTGCCTGCCCCTTCCACCATGGCGCAACATGACTGAGCACGAGAACAATGTAATTTCAACACTTTGTCAAAACTGGCAGTATAAGTCTAAGTCCCTTGTCGGTGTGAGCAGCATGCAGCAAAGACTTAGAACCTACATCTTCCGCAGCATGACGAATGGGTCAGAGAAGCTGAAGCAATGACAGGAATTGCGAAGCACATGCACAAACTAGCACATTGACATGGCGTTCGCACCGTTGGCCGACCGTTCTGGGCTGACGATGTTGCCTCAACACTGATACATCAGAATTGGTAGGTCACGGGCATAGAGTGCAGCATGTCTCGACCCGATACTGTAGAGGACGATTGCAAAGATAGCCCAATGTACCGCTGGCTAACTGCTTGCCGGGCTGCCACAATTCATGGAGAACTCGTAAAGCGGGGTCGAGAAGTACATTCCGACCTTCTTCTTGTCCGCCTGCAGGAGAGCCGAAGTGCAGCAGTTTGGAAGGAACCAGCACCACAGCGCCATGCCATGTCACCAACTTGTGCATCCATGTGGCATTGTATCGTGTGCCCTGGCGAATGTACAGGCCACACCTGGAGGGAAACACGCTGAGAATGATTCACATTCTGGCCAATACGTATCGCCGGCCTCAAACATTGAACTGTAAAAGGCATCTCGAAGCGAATCAATAGCACCTGGAGTCGGTGGGGGGGAGTCGGAGCCGAGCGCTTTTGCACCGCCGAGCAGGCCGAGCAGCAAAGCCGTGCTCTTTCGGCTAAGGCACTCCCTTGCTCAGGTTCTTCGTTCGCTCCTTGCCGAAGTGATGCTCGAAGCCTCTCCTCGGGACACAAAACGCGACCGTTTAACAGTGTTGCACAGCCGCAACACTGAGATAGCCGGCTTCCGCTGGAAGTGATCCAAAGAACCTCTCGAAGGTTTCCATTCCTTGGAAGCTGCCGGCTTCTAGGCACTTGGCGGCACTTGGCGGCACGCTGCCCGTGGAGAGCCTGCGGGTAGTAGAAAGAATCGGCGCAGGCGGCCTTGAGGCTGATGTCCTGCGGCGAGGCGGTGGGGCGGTGGGGCGAGAGCCCCGGGTTTTGTCCGCTCCTTCGTCATTGCGCTCACGTTGGGGCGTTGCGGCCTCTAGCCATGGCCATGGCACCGGCAGAAGGGCAGAAGCCACAAGCCACAAGAAAGAACCTCCACATACGCGACACCTCTACTTCGTGAAGCCAATGAAGCCGATTGTTTCATGAGCCCAAAATGCCAGACAAGCACATGAGCAGAGCAAGCAGGAATGGTGCAGCATCTCAGACGTACGGATTCTTCCCAAAGCTCCCTGCTCACACATTTCCATCCGACCGGTTACGGACAAGGGGACTGTGCAGGCTCAGAAGCGGCTGAAGATGTTTCCAGGAGCCCTTGCTTGTGCGGTTGCTGGACATGGCGGCCATGAGCTTCGAGCCCTTCTGGGATCACGGCCCCATGAGCATGTTAGGGTCCAGCTGGCTACCTCCTTGGATCTCCCCTTTCACCTGCCAGGCTGCCATGGCCAGGCCCGGTCTCAGGTCAAACACCCCGCGCGTCTAGGCAGAAACTGGCCAGACACACCACCCTCAGGTCCTCGGCGCTGCGCGGCTTACACAGCACGGAGGGAGGCTTAGGCTTAGGCGGCTGGAGATTTCAACGTAAGGCCGGAGCTCCATCATGCAACTTCTCCATTTCCAGTTCATGCCTCCAGGCTCTCAGCATCCTTTTGCCAAACACGACGGCCACGGGGCCTCACCACGAAGTCTTCCATAGCACCGATTGCTTGATCCTTTCACGACTGGCGCTCAGGGCTCACATGCCGGAGTGCAACCCCCCCGTGCCCCCCGTCCAGTGTGACCCACACAGAGGTCAGGTCGCCGCAGGAACGCTCCTGCCAGGAAGCGCCTAAACGCCTGTGAGTCGGAGACCCAGATTACGCCTGCCAAGAACCTTCTGCGCGGTGGTAAAAGCATAAGCCGCCGACCTTGGGACTGCTCCCAACACTGCTGGAGGCTTCGGCGACCCGCGTGCATCCTCAAATCCGAGATTGCTCAGAGCTCGACCTTGCGTTCTGCCTGACATCGTGCACGACGGTTCCCTTCCAGGCCTGGGCCCCGGGCACAGAGCCAGGAAACGGTTTTCTGCTAGATACGAGGGAAGTCCGAGTGACACAGCGTGATACCTCGAGTCGGGTTTGCCTGGCGACTGCGGATCACGAGAGCCAGGGAGGCCGAGGGAGGCCGAGCCTGGCCTGACAGAAGTACTCACCTTCCAGCGATTCCACCACCAGAGCTGTAAGCTCAGCCCCATCGTACACGTGCTCGCAGAGGCGGTCACTCGGCTGCAGAGCCTCCAGAACGGACGCGAAGGCGACACACCACCAAACGAGGGTATGTTCGATGCCTCAGTCTCTACTGCAAGGCGGTACTCTGTTCGCGGCAAAGGCGGAACGAGTTTTGCAAGCTCTCCTGCAAGCCTCAGCTCTGGCATTTCATCTCACGTGCAGTGTCAAGGTCTCGCAGGAACAGCTGACCTTTTTCAAATCGGGCTTTGGCTGGCCAGCTGTGCAGTTTGCGTTCACCGTAAGCTCCGCCAGAAGCTCTCCTGCTCGGATGTTCCTATGCAAGAGATTGCTCTAAGAATTGTAACAACCAACAAGCACAGGATGCTCTGCAAGCTGCAACCAAGCAGGTGGCAGCACAGGCACTTCACACCAGACCTTTTGACGTGCTACTGCACCGAATTGTCCTTTCGTCGTTTTTTGGGGTGGCTACGGCTTTTTAATTGTTCATTTACTCCTGTCTTTCTGTTTTGGGGTGAAGTGCGTCTTGCTTCGCCTGAGCTCCTTTTGCCTGCTGTCTTAATTTAGGTTTTGGTCGTACTTCCTTTGTTTAGACTGTGCCACGCAATAGGACCAATTTTTTGAGGGAGCCGTGCTAATACCACATATTTAAAGTTAGGGGAGGCTTTGGTCTGCGACCTTTCAGGGTGCGACCTGCTAGGGTAAAGGAAAAGCTTGCCACCCAACATTTTCTTTTCGGCTTTAGAGCTCCTTTGGGGCTTAAGGCTTCTTTTGTTGTTTAGGGTTCGGCCGACAACCATTTCGGTTCGGAGTTTGCCACATCTTCTTTAAAGGTTTCGGGTTTGGCTTTAATGCTTGCCACCCACCATCTTCTTTCGCAGGCCTCTGAGCTTCCATGACATGTTCTGTGTGTGTGTGTGTAATTCTAGGAATTGCAACCGCAATCTGAGGAGGCCTGGGTTTGACCAAGAGCCTGGTGAGATCCACACTCTGGCTCTCGCGTGACCCTCCCAACCCCTTGCTGTGTTCTTGTCAATGCTCCTTGCTTGAGCCGACTGTGGACAAGGCGTTGGAGCTTCCGTTGGGGCTCTCCTTTATTAGCTGAGTGCTAAATCCAACTACGGATCAGAGCTCTGAAAGTCCTAAAGGCAGACTCCAATGGTCCAAAGACCGGCTGGCGAACCGGAACATAAAAAGGCGCAGATCGCCCAGACATGAAAAGACACAAACAACCCTCCAAACAGGCCAACTAGGGTTTCACATGCCCGCTTCAAGGCTACACACGAATAGAAAAAGACACAAGTCAGCCCAGAAACAAAGTCACAGGCCAGCGCAAAAAGAGCAAACTGCCTACCTTCCATACCAAATCTTCTGCACTCTTTCCGAGTACCATGTCCTCTGTGCATATTCCTTTTTCTGGTCGGAAGTTGCCTGTCAGCTGTTGCTGTGCAGTGTCCTTTCGTTCGACTGCCTTCGACCCTTGCTCGGTCTCTTTGTTGGGCATGATCAGACAAAGATGAAGCTCAAAATGCGAGCGATCTGCTGCCGCTCCGCGTAAAAACTGCCGTTTGTCTTTGAAACTGTCTGGGATTGAATACTTAAGAAACACAACTTGCCTCGCAGCTCCCCTCGCCTGCCATGGCTCGGATGGACAGGTCCATAGCAGCACGCTGTTGCTGAGCCCGACTGGCCTGGTTTCTTCGAACAGCCCCTTTCGTCCCGCAACGTGCAGACAGGACGGGCCTGCTTCTGCAAGTAATCCTTCAGAACAACACAACATCGAGACTCAAACAAATGTGTTCAGAAGAAACATCCAAGCTCTCCTGCCGACGGCACTCTTGTTCGCTGGCTTCATCACGAACAAGCTCTTCCACTGCGTTCCATAAATCATCGAGTCCATCCTCCCACGTCGAGCTAACATACCATTCACACCTAAGTTCGACGACAGCCGGTGCATTTTGCCAGGCCTCCAGCTCGCTGTCTGGCTGCTGATGATTCATGGTACATGCTGATACGCTCGTATCTGCTCCTGTTGGTGTTGCTGTTCCAGTGATTCTGCCAACATCAACTGTGCGTGATTGCTATCAGCAGGCAAGCCAACTCCCTTCTGGGTGGCCTAGAATCGGCCATGGTAGGGTCCGTCATAAAGTCAAACTTTGTCAGTTTTTTTCAATTGGTGGCCGAACCCTGCTGCCAAGGACCAAAGTCTTCGTCGTTGTCCTGCATTGTCAAGGTTACACAGCCTTGAGCTTCTCAAAACGCCTCGGATCTCACAACCAGCACCAGGAACGACATTCTGTTCTGAACGCATGTGCACGCAGGAAATAAACCAAACCGTGCGAGCAATCCGAACACGAATCCTGGTTTCGAAAAACCATGTCAACAACAACTTTACACTCTGAACCATAATGTGTTTGGCTTCTTGCACAATGACGGTTGCTTTCATGCGCGCCATTGTCATCGTCCTTGGCTGGGACAGGGGACAATCTTGCAACAGTCTCAAACGTATTGTCGCCAATGCTCATATCAATGTGGCGTTTCCAGAAGTTGAATTCGGTTTAAGCAGGAATTAAAATGAAGAGCGAGCACTGCCCAACAAGTTCACATACACAATGGCTTCATCCTCTGTCTGGCTGGCACGTTTCGGAGGACATTGTACTTTGACTTCATCGTGATTTCAGCAGCACGTTGACACGAACGGCGGTCTGTGAAGAAGCTAAATGTGATCATTGGAACCGACACGTTACAAGACAGCTCTGTGCAGCTTCCACTTGCCAACCATTTCTGACGTTGCGAAAACTGCAAATGATGGTACCACCTTTTCAAACACGATCATCGAAACATTTGCTTCTGCAATAGACACAAGCAGCCTCCAGCCGTACGGGTCATCTCGCACTTGACGGGCACCAGGCTTTAAAGGCAAGCTAGAAGGCAGGTCGGTGGTCAACAAGAGGTGAAACTTCAGGCTGGAGTTCAGGCAACTCCAACCCCATTCGACAAATCCGAACTTGAAGACACCCCAAACTTCGAACTTGGTTCGAGACTGGGGTTCAACTCCAACTCTAACTTGGTTGAAACCCCAACTCCACGTTGCAACTTTCAAGGGTAAAAACCGTAGCTTTGTCACACCTAACTTTCAATCACTCTTGTGACACTTTCAAAATCTGAATTCCAACCCCGGAGTGGTCAAGTTCAATCCAATTTGATATTTTGCCAAAACTGAATGAGGTGTTGACACAATGGCATGACACTCAACGAACAGACTTTGCAAACTTGGCCGCAGAGCTTAATTCAATTGGTTTCAATCTCGATCCCATGAAGAATAACATGCTCCCTTTGAGAAATTTCAAAAAATGTGTCCAGACTGAGCATAGGTTTTTGAAATGTTCCGGAACAAAGGGTTCGAACTCCTCGGGGGCCCGGGGGGGGGAGAGAACATATAACTCCGGAACTCAGGGTTGAACCCTGGGTTCGAACTTCTCGAACCCAGGTTCAACCTGGAGTTTGAACTCTATGTTCGAACCCTGGGTTCGGGAAGTTTCTCTGGTCTCCTTGCACTTGAAAGTTCCCCACATATATGGGAATCGAATTATCAAGATAATAAAATATAAATGGAAAATTTTTTGCAATCCCAATCTCAGGAATAAGCGACTGACAGGAATGTATGTGCACATTACAATGGCTTCGCTCGGACGCTCGACTGTTTTCCTCACCTCCTCCTGCAACGGGGGTATTTGCACCAGGGTGATGGCTAAAGGAGGCGATGCAACCTCAGATGCGGCAAGCACAGCCGATCGTGAGCACAACCATCTCCNNNCCCCCGCGCCCGCGAACGGAGGATCGACAGAGCTCCGGCAAAGTCCCCATCGCCCAGTCAGCTTCGAGTCTAGTAGATTCAAGAATCGCCCGAGCGAACCGCGGCTCGTAATGCTGAGCGACAATGAAATTCATCATCGTCGAAGTGACTGCTACATCGCCCTTGTTTGTCACACCGAAGCGGCGACAGGTCTCGTCCATCAAGCCCCGCGACGGGAGGTCCGCCGGATTGCTCTTCGATGGGACCCTTTCAAACCACAAGAGGGCCTCCATCGAACTTTCCATCAAGGCTTCTAAGGAGATGAGCCGCATCAGTGAAGTTGAGGGCGAATAGCGCTTCACAAAGCCGTACAAGCAAGCGTTGTTGTCGATCCATGCCAGAACCGAGCAGCCTTTCAGGAGACCTCGGACACCGAAAAGGGTAATGGCCAAGGCATACGCCTCTATCTGACAGATCACCTGCGATCCGGCTTCCCTAGACCAGTGGTCCATCAGCTGCTGACACACCTCGCCCCCAAAGGGCCCAGCGGGACCCCGAACAAGGATCGACGACTACGGCTCCCCAAGTTTCCCGGTTCTTTTCAAAGGCACCGTCAGTGTAGAGAACAATGGGCGGCAGGATCGATGCCGGGCACCGCTTCGGTCTACACTGCGCGATGACATCAAGCGCCAGCGCGCAGGCCTGCGTCAGCTCAGCCGTGTTGCCAAGGAAAGGACCAGACAGGGCCCTTGAGAGCATCCTCGAAGTAGGCTTCAGCTCGAAACCCATGATCAGTCCGCCCGCAAAGTTGATAAGCCCATGCAGCGAAGCAACATCGGAACGTGTTACGGCCCCGCCTTCGGCAATCTGACGGAGAAGCGAAGCAATCTTCTCGAGACGCCCGGCCTTGTTTTCGACCTTGAGCGCGCCACTCCAGATCTCATCGAGATTCAACGAAACCCCCAGAGAAACCACCCGCTCGTCGAAAGGCACAAACTTCCGTCCGGACTTAGCGTAAGCCCACCCCAGCAAATCCAGCAACCTCATCAGGATCTTGTCAAGCAGGTTCGCGGCGGGGCGGAACTCGTAGAGAGTGTAGTCATCGTAAAAGTCCGTGGCGATAGCTCCGAACTTGACAATCATGATGTGAAGGATCGCCAGCGCCACTTTGTTGAATCCGTACACACTGGCTGCCGCTCCGAACGGGAGGCTCCTCGCCAAGTAGAATTCCCAGTCACCCTTAGGGCTTGGGAACCCAAGCACGGCGTGCTCGCCAGTAGCGGGATGTATGCCCAGCTGCCGGTAAGCCTTGCTCAGGTCCAGCGTCTTCCCCAGCAGGGCCGGCTGGTGCAGCATCTGAGAGTCCCATTCCCCCTCGAGCACCGAGCCATCTAGCAAGGGAACCCTGACCCGGGTGCGGTCTTGCAACACTCTGGCCTACAGCATAGTCAGTATCTTGGAGTTCAAGGAATGACGACGAGCCGAAGGCTCTGTTCACTGCCGACATCTTGAAGTCGTCGATGATCCTGATTTTGGAGTCCTCGCCCTGCCTCAGAAGCAAACGTGGCGAGAGCGACCATCCCTCTGTCTTCAAGATGTTGCTGACCTCTTGCTCCGAGTGGTATGGCCCCGAGAGGAAGCCCGCAGCCACTTCCTCGGCCGTCTCATCCTTCAACGCCTTGTAATCCTGCTCCGAAGTGAGCCCTTTCATCCGTTGCAAGGCATGGCGACGCAAGACGGCCTGGGCTTTCAACTGATCGGGCTCAAGGTCTTAGGCTTAGGGCGTTTAGTGAAGAGGGGGGATTCGGTCTCCTGACCAACTAGCGGCACTCCCTCAGTAAGCAGATCCACTACAGACATGTCAGGAAAGCCCGTCTCCTCGAGAAGCTCCCGGAATAATGCAATGGCCTTCCCTCGAGTGACTTGCAACGAGCATAGGTTTTTGCAGGGTGTTGGAACCCTGGGTTCGAACACCTGGAGGGGGGG
>CAJNDV010014592.1:0-13774 GCA_905221635.1 Symbiodinium sp. CCMP2456
CGGTGTCCAAGTGTTTGCAAAAATTGCATTCTAGTCTTATGAAAAAATGATGTTCAACACCAGTGCTGTAGATCTGAACAAATTGTGTGCATACTGTAATTGCAAGTAGGACCTAACCACTTAGAAAAAGCGCTAATTTGTTCAGGCAGTTTGACAAACATGCGCGTGCGAATGCAATCCTATGAGGGAGGGCGCAGGGTCCGGGACTTTAATTTAGGGACCTTACAATAATTGGAATAGGGTCTGCGGGAGTTTTATACTCCAATTATCATAAGGAACCCCCAAAACAGTACTGGCAGTTATTCTTTAGCTATAACCCTAAGCCCGAAGCCCTAAACCCCTAAACCCTAAACCCTAAACCCCTAAACCCCTAAACCCTAAACCCTTAACTTAGGTATTTATATTCGACTCCCAAGATCTTTGACACCGAAGATTGTCAGTCTATGGGGTTTGGGCTGGGGCTTAAGGTTTGGGGTTGAGGGTTGAGGGTTTAGGGAAAGTTTAGGGAAAGCTTAGGGCTTAGGCTTGTGGGCCAGACGACGCTTGCGGATGCTTCGGCAGCCTTCCTGAGAGCATGCAGGGCCCAATCTGCCAACACCCTACCAAAACAACCCACGGTTTAGGGTTTAGGGTTTAGGTTTAGGGTTTAGGGTTTAGGTCTAGGGTTTAGGGTTTACGGTTTAGGTTTAGGGTTTAGGATTTAGGGTTTAGGGTTTAGGGCCACACAAGCAAACACACTCACAAACGACACAAAAAGACAGTTCATGGCAACACCATAACAACTAATGGTGTACATACAGCACTAAGGCAAATACACACTTAACAAACAAACAGAGCCATGACAAGACAGCTAACTTAGGACAGAAAAGATACATGAAGGCATGATGGTTTCAAAAGCTCTACTCATATGTCTCGACAGGGATCTAACGCATGGGATGTGATGCGGGCCGAAAGAGGTTGGCGACTATTTGTAGCTGTATATGCATACAGTCTAAACTTGGAAGATGCGTAGCTATACGCAGGTACAGAATGCGCATACATGTATTGTGCATAAATGCAAATGAACAAACACACAAACGGGTAAACGACACATACAAAATTAACAAATAATTGCTGCCACGAATGCATGTTATATAGGGAAGGAGATATAGAACTCTGTATATGTCCTCATAATATACATTCTACATACATGCATATCTGAATACGACGGTTTGATACTGTTCGTGTGCTTCCTACACTGAGTACTGCCACCATCTCCCTCTCTCCCTCCCTCCCTCCGTCTCAGCATTCAACCCTGGCAGTCAAAACTCTTGCACCCGAACTCCACACCGCAAGCCCTAAACCCTAAACCCTAAACCAGTAAACCCTAAACCCCTAAACCCTAAACCCTAAACCAGTAAACCCTAAACCCCTAAACCCTAAACCCTAAACCTAGGCTCCAAGCCATGAGCGCCATACTCAAGCCCGGGTCCTAAGCCACCTGAACTCAACACCTTCAGCCTTGAATGTTCAACGTTAAACAAACTCAGCTGAAACCCCTCTAAACCCACAACATTCCCTGGACAACCCTAAACCCTAAACCATAAACCCAGAACATTCCCTAAACCCTAAACCCACAACATTCCCTTTAAACCCACAACATTCCCTAAACAACCCTAATAGCCTAAACCCTAAACCCCTAAACCCTAAACCCCTAAACCCCTAAACCCCTAAACCCTAAACCCATAACATTCCCTATTAAACTCCTAAACCCTAAACTCACAACATTCCCTAAACGCTAAGCCCTCACCCATCGCCTGCTCCCTTCGTCGCTGTGGATGCTCCGGCGACCTCCTAGCATGGAAGGTCTTCAGGCTCAAAGGGTTTACGGCTTGGGGTTCATCGTTTGGGGTTTAGGGTTTAGGGTTTAGGGTTTAGGGTTTAGGGTTTAGGGTTTAGGGTTTAGGATTTAGGGTTTAGGGTTTGGGGTTCATCGTTTGGGGTTTGGGGTTAAAGGTCTACTGTAGGGGCCTCAATAATTTGAATAGGGTTTTGGGGATATATTATACTATAATTAGAGAATGGAACCCCCGCAATAGTATAGTAGGTAAGCCCCTGTATGAAGTTTGGCGTTTAAGGTTTAGGGCTCAGCGTTTTTACCCAAACCCCCCCCCAAAAAAAAATGGGTAGTGTAATAAGGGCGCAGCCAGCACCTATAAAAGGCGATGGTTGTACATACTTGTAGGGTCTAGGTGGATACACTAGGTAGAGTCCTAAACCAACCCTAAACCCAAAACGGGCTCACTTGGATGCTCTAGGTAGGGTTTAGAGCATCGCAACGAAGGAGCCCATGCTCTGCGTATCCAAGTACCCGGAAGGTACAAACTAGGAAGGCCTTTGGAGCGGTTTAGGCTTAGGGTTTAGGGTTCTTTAGGGTTTATAGGGTTTACGGTTTCCTAAACCCCCAAACCCTAAACCCTTTACGGTTTATAGTTTAGGGATTAGGGTTTAGGGTTGCCTAAACCCTAAACCCCAAAACCCTAGACCCTAAACCCATTAGTGTACAGCACGCAGATACTGGGACCCGGAGCCACCTGAAACCTCAGCGGTAGTATAGGGGCCGTAATAATTAGAATGGGGTTTTGGGGCCCATCATACTGTACTTATAATAAGGAACCCCAAAAATAGTATAGGTAGTTATTTGATTTAGGCGTCTATACTAGTTGCTTTCTTTGGTTGTCTTGGGTCCTCATCGGATCCTAACCATACACGGTTTAGGGTTTGGGGTTTAGGGGTCCAGTCAAGGTGCCATGTTGGAGGGGATGTTCAGGGTTTTCCTGCAGCTTTGCAGTTTGGGTGTTCGTGGCTCGACTAGGGGTCTGATCTCGGACTTCAAACTTCAAAGTCTTAACTCCTTTCTCGAGTTGATGAGCTCCCTAGATGGCTCAGTATTTGCATGGGTAGCAACTGTCTCTGCTATTGGTATCATGGCAGCGATTACGATTATGTGTATCTTTACATTCTTTCGGGGGTGTGGTTGAGTTGCTCATGTTCAGTGCCTCTCCCTAGTTCGTTGTCGGGTATTCTAAGGGGAACCAACGATTAACCTTCGGGCTTGTATAGGGATTCTAATTCTATACTGCCCCAAAAAGGTTAAAAGTTCACCTACTCGACTAAGTTTCTCATTTCAGATCCCGGAGCAGAGGGTGGGATTTTGGTGTGGTCGGCCTCTGCTTGGAAGTACAGCTCTAGCGCTTGAAGGGTTTAGGGTGTAGGGATGCCGACAAAACTAGGGTGGGTTTCGGGTTTATAGGGTTCAGGGATGCTTATAAAATGAGGGTGTGTGTTCGGGTTTAGGGTTTATGGGGAAGGTTTGAGGTTAAATTTGGGTCAAACTACTCCAGGATTCTCTACGTCGGCCCGGCCACAAAGACGAAAGAGGGAGACCTCAAGGCCGAAAGTATCTACGAAGACGAAGAGCCAAAGAACGGCTGATCAAGGAGTACAATAACCTAAGCTTACAACTGATCCCATGCTCTTAAGTAGCCCTAAACCATAAACCCTAAACCCTGAATGGGAAACCATAAACCCTAAACCCTGAATGGGACTCCCTCAAGACGCATTGTGTTTCAAGCCCAGTGTGGCCTCCGGCTATTGTTTCCAACACTTCGGCCTGCAAGCTGCAAGCGGTGACTTCCATTCTGTGTGATGGCATTTCAAAGTATTACCCATAGGCCCTAAAGAAGTTCCTTTTTGGGGTTCATGTTTAGAATCCTATTAAGGAATCCCAAAAAGGAACTACTATGGTGCCTATGGGTAGTGCTAACCTGAAAACAAATGTTGATCTAGATTCGCCAGTACCTCCTTGATGAAAAGGGTATCCGTTCTCCTGTTTCTACTGGTCAGATTGAATAAGGAATACGAAGGTAAAGACGGGGCAAGAGGATATTCCTGATCGGACCTCGCTGAACCTAGCCATTAAGCAACAATTCGAGCCAAACCCCACCTGTAGCCGAAAAGACCTACCCTTTAGGGTTTCTTATAACGGTTACTGTATATAGCTCCTCAAAGCGGTATAGCCTAAACCCTAAACCCTAAACTCTAAATCCTAAACCGTAAACCCTAAACCCTAAATCCTAAACCCTACATCCTACACCGTATAGGTCTTTTGGGCCACTAGCTAAGCCTTGAACCCTACGCCGAGCCTCAGGAGCTCGCCCCTTCAACGCTAATCCTGAAACCCTATACTATAGTCTCCATTGTAGTTCCTTTTGTTGGTTTAACTATAATCATATATGAAGGATTTTAAAAGGTATCCCCAAAAAGCATCTATATACAATGGAGACTACAGGTATATTATATGGATTTATATGGCCTTGGGGTTTAGGGTTTAGGGTCTAGGGTTTATGGGCTTAGGGTTTAGGGTACATTGGATACAGGATCCCAATAAAGGTCTAAGTATATACAATAGGGCCATGGATCGATAGGGAGGTAAGTTCTAGGCCATATCGCCGAGGGGAAAACTCAAAATTTTTCCGCCCCGGATCTCCAGAGGCCATCCAAACAGTCCTAAGCCTCCATGTACACTTATAGTATACGCTCAGGCCTTACAGTACCTGAACCCGTGTTAGGCCTGCCTAATTAGAGCTTGCACACTCCAACCGACATGCTCTATGGATTCGGATGCCGGTAATTCCTTGAACCTGAAGACCATGTGATGGAACATTATCGTGTTGTTTTGCTGCAGTTGAACAGCTCCTGTTCGACGAGGCAATTGAAGCCCCATTGCGAACCGAATCAAGTTGTGAACATCACCTTTTAACCGCCACTCTATGAAATGAGACCACAACACACACACACACGGACATACAGAGAGAGAGAGAGAGAGATCTAGCGACGCATGAATGCACCCGCACACACACACATATACATGCACACATACATGCATCCATCCATCCATCCATCCATCCATCCATCCATCCATCCATCCATCCATCCATCCATCCATCCGTGCATTCACGTCAGTTGAGTTCATGTCATTTCATGGTTTTGATATCGTTTCATTTCTTCTTTGAATTCATTCATTAACTCATTCATCCATTCATTCATTCATCCATTTACTCACTCATACAATCACTCATGCATTCATTCACTCATGCATTCATTGACTCACTCTTTCATTCCCTGAACCGTTCCACTCCATGCTATTCCTTCATTTCTTCATTCCGTCAATCATGAACTCATTCATTCATGCATTGGTTCACTCATTTCATTGATGCATTCATGCATTCATTCATTAACTAATTCATTTTTCATTAGTTCATTAATTCATTCATTCATTCATTCACTCATTCACCCACTCATTCATTGTTCATTTCATTAATACATTCATTCTTGCTTTCTTTCATGTCACCGCAGGGTCATACATATACATTAAGCATACATGTGCACATACATGCTTACATACATACATACATACATACATACATACATACATACATACATGTACATATGTACTTACATACATTGCATACATTCAACACACAAACATACATGCATACAAAGCATACACTCAAACATACATACATACATTCATGAGGTCGTTCATTCATTTATTCATTCATTCGTTGATTCATTCGCTCATTCATTCATTTATTTATGCATTCATGCATTCTTTCGTTCATGTTATTGATTCGATCATTCATTCAAACACTATTTGTTCATTCATGTTTGATTTATTGATTCATTCATTGATTCGTTCATTCGTTCATTCAGTCAGTCATTCAGTCAGTCTGTCAGTCAGGCTGTCAGTCAGTCAGTCAGCCAGTCATCCTTTATTTCAGTCATTCCTTCTTGCAATCACTTCATCCAATCCAGTTCATTCCATTCAGTTCATTCCATTCCTTCATTCATTTCACTTCATTTCACTTCATTTCATTTCATTCCATTCTATTTCTTTTCATTTCATACTTTCCATCATTCCAGTCCAATTATTTCATTCAGTTCATTCAGTCATTCAATCATTCATTCATTCAATCAATCAACCAATCAATTCCTTCCTTCATTCATTCATTCATTCAATCATTCATTCATTCATGTCGCTCATTCCTTCATGCATTCACTCTTTCATTCATTTCATGCATTCACTCATTAGTTCATTCATTTCATGTCATTCATTAACTCATTCATTCATGCATTCATTCATTCATTTCTCTCATTTCTTTAACACCTACCTACCTACCTGCCTGCCTGCCTACCTATCTACCTACCTACGTACCTGCACTACAGTACCTACATACACACATACACATACATACACTCGTATGAAAGCAGGTCTATACATATTTATATGCATACTCACTGAGCTATCTATCTGTATCTATTATATATATATATATATATCTGCTTTATATGCAACAAGCCAAGCGCCCGTGCAAGCGAACGGACAATTTGGCACCTCGGATTAACTGAAACGTTCAATCCGAGCCTACCAAAAACTCTGGAGGCCCGCGACTATGACTTTGCAATGCCAGCAGTCCTAAAGCCCTTGCTAAAGCCACGCTGTCAATCTCAAATCCATGGCCCTAAGCCGCAACCCCTCTTCCCAAAGTCTTAAACCCGCACATCATGGAAACCTAATCTCGTACATACTCCAACGGCAGAGTCCCTACTCCCCTAAACCCGAAAGCCCGAAAGAATTAAACCCTTAACAGCCCCAGACAAGGACACGAAGCCGAGCACCAGGCCACGGCCATCGCAGCCAGGCGCTCCTGGGATCTTAGGCTTTAAGGATTAAGGGTTTTTTGGGTTTAGGGTTTAGCGTGTTAGGGTTTAGGGCTTTAGGGTTTAGGGTTTTAGGGTTTGTGGAGTGTAGGGGTTTACGGTTTAGGGGATTAGGGTATAGGGTTTAGGCGCTAAGGATCCTGGCTCCTGTAAGGGATCCAATACGAGGCTCCTGTAAAGGTTTCTCAAAAAGGTTCCTTGAAGGGCTTAGGGATTACATGTAGACAAGGATACTGGATACTTTAAAGGCTGTTGCAAAGTTCTTAGGATTCAGGATTCAGGAAAGGCCTTTACGGGCTTCGGGAGCAAGGTTTAGTGGTTAAAGGATCCTTGAGGGTCTTTTTGCCAGGGTTCCTTTTATGTTTCAGGGTTCAGAGTTCAGGGTTTGTGGATTAGGATTTAGGGATGAGGATCTGATGAGGGTTCTGGGATTAGGGTTGAGGGTTTGGGATTAGGGCTTAAAGGTTTATGGGAGATAGATACGTGTATATATATATATATATAGAGTCCCCAAACCCCAAACCCCTGGGCCCCGGACGGGGAGAGGGGTGGTGGCAGCTGCAACATATATATATATAGAGAGAGAGAGAGAGGTTTTTCGAGGCGTACCTATACGCTGTTTCATGTAGGTACATGGATCATGAAGGTCCCTGTTTTTTCACAAACGACTTCGGTTCAAAGCACCCTGCCCAAAGCCAGAAATCATTGTCAGGAATACCAGCCACCAACCAAAACCCTAAACCCTGAACCCTAAACGGTTCAACCCTAAACTCTCAAATGTGACCTTAAAATCCAAGCCCTCCGCAGGGGCTCTGCGTCTATCATGGGAGTTGCAGGAAACAAGTCCACACCCGGTGACTTGACAGTCCTAAGTGTGGGACCACCCGGATTAACTCCTTTACGACCCTCTAACGAACCCCTGCCATCAAAGCTGCACGTCCTAATTCCATTAAAACCCCCAATGGCCCAATGGCGCCCAGTCTCAGTGGGATCGGTCCGGCGGCAGTGCTCGATGCAAGGTTTGAGCAGTTTGCTCAAATTACCTGTCCGTCATAATTATGTTTAAGCCCAAAGGCATCTAAACATAAACTACGCTTAAAAGGTCGTGTCCGTACGCGGCACAGATGTCAAAAGCTTTTGTTTAAGTTGTTGTTGGCCCCTGTGGTCCCTGCACACAGGTCTTGGGTGTTACAGGACATGGAGCTCACAAATATACCATCGTCCATCGCCCTAATTGCCCTAAACCCGCCCTGAGCTTTAAAATCCCAAACCCCTGAACCCCTAAACCCCCTAAACCCCTAAACCCCGAAACCCCTAAACCCCCAAACCCCTAAACCCTCAACCCCTAAACTCTGAACCCTCAAACCCAACAAGGCCTTAGACCTGCGCCCCCAAAAGCCCTGAACCCCAAGCCCTTAGAGAGCCCTGAGACTCCTTCAATCCGGTAGCCCTACCCTACATCCTAAACTTCGGGTTTAGGGGTTAGGGTTTTAGGGTTTAGGGTTTTAAGGTTTAGACTTTAGGGTTTAGGCTTTAGGGTTTTAGGGTTTGGGGCTTTAGGGTTTTAGGGTTTAGGGTTTAGGGGTTTAGGTGCGTAATTCTTGAACATGGGGCGCTGGAAGACGACTGGCCCGCCAGTCAAGGGGCGGGCAGCGTCGAAACTCATGTGGCTTGGCATGCAAAAGGACACAGACGACGACGACGACGACGACGACGACGACGACGACGACGACTTATGACGACGACGACGACGACGACGACGACTACTACTACTACTACGACGACGATAAGTAGTTGGTGCAGCGGCAACGTCGACAACGACGACAACTAACAATAGCAGTTTCCCAACCCGTGTCCCTGCCTGACGGCCACTTCTCTGTCGGGTCGATGTCTTGGCACCAGAGCGGGCTCTTAAGGTTTGGGTTCACTGAAAGCTTGAAATAACGGGCCCGTGCAGTCTAGGACTTGAAAGTAGGATTTATCGATTTGGGATTCTGAGGTCGAAGGCCGATCATTGTCAATTTTTGACGTTGTCATTGCTGTCCATATTATGAACAATATTATGATTAAACGTATTATTATAACGTCGGTTGTTAGTCATATTATGATGCTTACTAATGTGTTTCATGAATCTCCTACGAGGACAACTGTATGGCAACTACCTCAATGTATGGATCCCAATGTTGCTTGGAATACCGCTGCTCACCATGCTGATGGCTACCTCGTCAATGTTTGGATGGCTTAAAATACGACCAGTGACTCGTTCTAATGAAACCTCGGATGCTCGGCGACGTGTCATGCTTTATCTTGCCTTTGAGCTGCTTGTTGCTCCTAGCTCGATCGGGAGGAAATGTACAAGTGCAACAATGAACTGCACTGGGGACCTGTTTCCCCATCATCATCTCCTTCCTTGATCATGACCGGGGTTTAGGGCGAAGGTTTAGGGGCTAAGGGGTTTAGGGCACAGGGTCTACAAGCTGCATAAGGACGGCCCCCTAAACCCGACCCCTAAACCCTAAACCGTGGGCTACTGCACTCACTGTAAGAGATCCAAAAATTCCTGCGTCAAAGAGGAGGCACTCTGTGCCAACACCTGGAGCCTGCCTCAACCACAAAAAACACCTACGCACAAATGCAGCTGATTCCGTATCTCTTTATCTATCTATCTATCTATCTATCTATCTACCTATCTGATTTATTTCTCTATCTGTTCAAATTTGTCTGTCTATCTATCTATCTATCTATCTGTCTATCTATCTATCTATCTATCTATCTATCTATCTATCTACGCAAGACAGCGTGGAAATAAGGAACTTGGCAGCATGCTGGGCGAGGTGGGCTCCTAAACCGTCAAGACCGAGGGGGTCAGGAGCTTCTGGTTTCCCGAGGGTGTGCACGGTCGAGGAATTCGGGTTTAGTGTTGAGGGTTTAGGGTTGTAGGGTTTAGGTGTTTAGGGTTTAGGGGTTTAGGGGATTTAGGGGCTGAGGGCATAGGGTTTAGGGTTTAGGGTTTAGGGTTTTTTGCCTAAGGGTCCAGGTACCCAAATAGTAGATACTTTGGCCTTAAAGTAGTCACTATATATGTACTTTGGGGCCAATGTAGATACTATACTGGGTACATGGACCCTTAGGGTTATTCTGGCATCCAGGATTCTGGGTATTGCGACTCGTGCGAGCACTACACGCGACGTACGAAGCAGGACTGATATTAAGTGATTGCGGTGGAGTGGGACGATATTGAATGTTTCGCCAGTCCGCCAACTCGGATGCGGAAGATCACATAGCACCCAAGCCGCAGCACCTCAACCATCCGAAGTGAACTACCTTTGACCCGAAGTGAAACACCTTCGATGCAGAAAGGGCAACGAAAAAGCCACCTGTGCGAAGTTGACGCCGTCAGCCTTTACCAGTGATAGTATATACAGTTTATACTTTGGCCTTAACAGGTTCCCATATAGGTACTTTGTGGTCTAAGTGTATGCTATACAGCTTAACCCTGAAGCCCTAAAGCCTTAGATCCTCTGCAGCTGGGTGTGGCACTTCGTCGCATGTGCGAATGGATCTCAGAGGACGCCAGCCCTGTGCGGGACAAGGTTCAGGGTTTACGGCGGTTGAGGGTATAGGGCTTACAGCTGTAAAGCTCAGGGCTTCGGGCTTGCGGCATATCGGGTTTTAGAGTGAAGTTTAGGGTTTAACGTGTTGTGGCTTACTCTTGCCTCCACCTCTTTGCGGATTTACATCACACAATCATAGTAAGTGCTCTATGAAACTAGGAAATTTACCCCAAGGGTCCAAAGGACCCAATAATTACTTAGGTTTCGGATAGCAGATATGTAGGTTACTATTTGGGAGAGTAGATGATTATTAAGTACTTGGACCCTTAGGGTTAGGGCCCAGGTAGGGTTAAACAGTGTTGGGCTCCAGGGTTAAGGGTTTGCCTCGTCGTTGTTGTTGGAGCGTTTGTCAGGGCTTTGAGACTAACCCTGAACCCTAAACCCCTGAATCCTAAACCCTAAACCCCTGAACCCTAAACCACAAACCCCTAAGCCCTAAACCCTAAACCCCTAAATCTTAAACCTGGTCCACGGTGTTGCTTAAGAGTAGGGTCCTATGGGGGGGCCTCACATGGCCTTGGCAATTGGAGCAGGGTTTTGCGGTATGTTTGGCTAGCTATAGCTATATAGGGCCCGATACCCTAAACCCTAAGCCCCCAAAATCCTAAAATAGATAGTCCTACGAATTTATTCCGATCCCGGTAGTAGTATGTAGAATTCTGGAATCTTTCTCCCTTTGCCATCCAGCAGGTGTAGGGGTTGAAGGATCAAGTTCCTGGGGGGTGTGGAGTCTATGTACTAATGTTCAGGGTTTTACGGTTTGGGTTTAGGGTTCAGGGCTTAGGGTTTTGGGGTTTATAGGGTTTAGGGTTTGAGGACTGTGACAGTTTAGGGCTTAGGACCAGGGTGCTAGGCTCAGGGTTGGTTACAGGCTTTGGATTGAAGAGCTGCGGGCACCAGGTGGCATGGCGCTTTAGATTTCCGGCTTGGGGCGTGCACTTCGGATTTCAGAACCGGTTTCAAACATTGCAGCCAATAGTAAGCCTTTGGCTTATGATCCGAAAGCTTTCTTTCGGAGGTTGTTAACCCCAAGCCCTAAACCCTAAACCCTAAACCCTTTATATTGCCAAAACGTGTAATTAGAGGCTACTTCCCTGACGAGCAGAATCTGAGTGCTCGACACTAAGGGATGACATTCTGTCCCTATTTGGGTTTAGGGTTTAGGGTTTAGGGTTTAGGGTTTACTGTAACTACCTAACAGATATTTGGGCCCCAAACAATACATACTAGACTATTACTACCTTTTGCGTCACAGGCCCTGACTCACACAGCCTCAGTCCTAACGCGATAACCGGAATGAGTAATCCTCGGCTGCACCCCCTACACGCCGAACCCTAATGGTCCAGAAGCTGTGCCAACCCCATCCCCAAATCGTCGCGAGACTCCACCTTGATAGGGCCGACGGCCGGTAACAATGAAGTACATCCTTGGCAGGCTGTAGTTTTTCTTGTAGGGTTTAGGCTCGCAGCCGAACAATTCAGGGTTGAGAGGTTTGAAAGAAGTGGAACATGGATCAGAGATAACTCTTACCCCAAACCCTAAATCGAAAAGCCTGAAGCAGAAACCGACGCTTTCCATGAAATGCATCAGGATACCTTTAGAATGTTGCCGAAGCCTCTAAAAAAACCCAACCATGTTGGGAGTGCGTGTTTTAGCAGGTACTTCTTGGCGTTTGGGCTCGTCTCCGTGGGTATCTCTAGAATTGCATGGTAGGTTCAGTTTAGGGGTTCAGGGGGTAAGCTGGTTGGGTTTGGAGTTCAGGGTTGAGTTTAGAGCTTAGGGTTTAGGGTTTAGGGGTTTAGGGTTTAGGGGTTTGGGGGTTTAGGGGTTTCGGGTCTGGGGTTTAGGTTTCGGCTGAATGTTGGCGGGGGTAGAGCCTAAATCCTACACGGCGAAACACCTAAGCCTAACCCCTTGAACCCAAGCCTCCAAACGCACAAGTCCCTTCTCTCCACGATACCGTTATACCCCGAAGCCATGGCCGAAAACAAACTACAGTTTCGGAACGAGGACCCGTGACTAAACCCTAAAACCCCATGAAACCCTACAGCCTAAAGCCTAAAACCCTAAAGCCCTATAAAACTCGAAACCTAACACCTGAGAGGATGGCTCAAGTCCAAGGCACACCTGCCCAAGGCTGTAGATGTCTGCTTTCATCCTTGCTGAGGCTTTCGTCTAGCCTTAAGGGTCCGGGTAGAGTTTAGGGTTTAGGCTCTACTCTCCCAGAAGAACGACTATCCTAAACTTGGACCCTTATAGGGTAGGGTTTAGGGCTTATTAGTGGCCCGGGTGAAAGACTCCTCCAGTCTACTTCTGGCTTTCGGCTTTGAAAAAGGAGTATATAGGCGCCTGCAGAAGTAGACTACGCTTTTATGCAGCGCTCTACCGTTTCGTAAGGCTTATAACTCTTCGGGCCTCTCGTGTAGTGCTTGCCGGCTTTTGTCGGGACTTGAGTTTCAGGATCTGAGGCTTACACTAGGCACTTAAGACTCAAATCAAACCGCGTATGCAGAACCTTGCCCTAAACCCTAAACCCTAAACGCTTGAATTTCCTTGCCCTAAACCCTAAACCCTTGAATTTCTGCAAAGCCTTGTGCAGCGAAGCAATCATACCCTAAGCCCCCCTAAACCCTAAACCCTAAACCTTTTCGGCCCGGGGCACGAGGCTTTCTTATCTCCGAAGACAAGCTCCGGTGCAGCCCAGCGAAGCGTGCCTCTTTTCTTCAGGTTTCGGGTTATGGGGTCGAGGATTTAAGGGTTTAAAGTTTAGGGCGTAGGGGCCTGGGCTTTAGGATATAGGGTTTAGGGTTTGAAGGTTTAGGGTTTAGGGGTTTAGGGTTTAGGGTGCAATGGGGTTTTAGAGTTTTAGGGTTTAGGGCTTAGGGTTTAGGGTATAGGGTCATGTGCAATCGCTTGTTGGTCGTTGGTGCTTGTTTTTCCTGGCTGGCAACGGCTCAAGCTTTGGTTGCGCAGGTTCGCCGTTGATTGCGTGTTTGCCTAGGCCCTAAACCCTCTGACCCCTAAACCCGGTTGGACCCTAAACCCTAAACCCTAAACCGTAAAACCTAAACCCTATACCCTAAACCCTTAGTGATGGGCTACGTAAGCTAAGAGTGCCGGACAGAGGCCAGGAAGATGTCTAAGGCCTTAATTGGGGGCCTTAACAACTTTTCGGGCATAGGGTTTAGGGTTAAGGGTTTAGAGTCGAATATATAATCACCCTAAACCCTAGACAGTATGAACATATTCAGCAAGCCTGAGGAAAAGTACTGGAAGTAAATACTCAGGCTTCTATGCCCCTATGAGGGATTTTGTAGTGACTGGTGCAAACGTCTAGGGCTGGTTCCTGACCTAAACCCCACATTTGAACTACCGAAACCCTAAACCCCTGAAGCCCT
>CAJNDV010014592.1:36915-47936 GCA_905221635.1 Symbiodinium sp. CCMP2456
GCAAGCTCGTGGTGCCTGGGCTATGGGGTGTGAGCCTCTCC
Organism: Symbiodinium sp. CCMP2456; assembly: GCA_905221635.1. Lineage (NCBI taxonomy): Eukaryota > Dinophyceae > Suessiales > Symbiodiniaceae > Symbiodinium > Symbiodinium sp. CCMP2456. The sequence goes on from CAJNDV010014592.1 coordinate 36,957, forward strand.
ACGGCCCCGCACCTGACTTGTCGTTTCACCCCTTTTCCCCGTTGAGATCTGCTCCGTAAGGGCCTACTGGCCGCGGACTCGCCGCTCGGGAGAAGGGTTTTGGGGGGCGCTTTGGGCTTAGGGCTTTTAAACCGACCCCTAGAGATTCTTATAAGGCGGTTTCTGTGTTCATCAGGGGTCATAACCATGAACCTATAGGGTTTAGGGCCTCCCCTCCGGATCCTTTCTGGGTCTAACATCCGCACGACACTGTCGTGCAAACAGTCATGATAGCAGCAAAGGGCCCTGACCATGCAAAAGTGCAGCGCAAGCAGTAGAGTGGGCTGCAGCGGCAGTAATTAAGGAACATGATTTGAAAGGACTCAGTCTCGCGGCGGCGAAGAACTGGCAAATAGATCACGCGCCGAGCACGCTGGAGGTCGTTGCCGCTTAGCGGGCGGAGGCATGCTCAATGCGGTGCAGCATCTGCAAGATGCTGGTTGCGGGCCCATCGAAAGGCATAGGGGCCTATGGCGTGGGAGATAGTGCCTATCGCGACCGGGATAGGGGGTTCTGGAAGATCGACAGGGGTCTACGCCGCATAGGGGGCTAGCATAAGTAGAGATAGTGCCTATGTATAAGAGTCTATGCAAATCCGGTAGGGTCTATGAATAGGGGTCTACTGGAATACGAGCAGGGTCTATAGGTAGGGCTCTGTGGATGGTTTGGGAGGTAGGCGGAATAGGGGCCTATGGAAAAACCATAGGGGTCTGTATAGGGGTCTATCTACGCCTATGGTAGGCGGGTACTTACCTCACCTATCTTCTGAAATAATGGCCCAACCCCTAGAAAAGGCCATTATTCTACGTACTTTTAGGAGTTTTGTATCCAGGTGGGTTCAACCCGAAGCCCTAAACCCTAAGCCCTAAGCCCCAAACTCGAAACCCTAAACCCTAAACCCTAAACCAGAACCCTAAACCCTAAACCCTAAACCCTAAACCCTAAACTCAAAACCAGAAGCCCTAAACCCTAAAACCCAGGGTCCAAGGCACTGCGCAGAAATCGCCTGACCGGTCGAAGCCTGCCTGGGCAGGTTGAGGTTGAGGGTTTAGGGTTTAGGGTTTGGGGCTTAGGGTTTGGGGTTTAGGGTTTAGGTGCTTGGGGTTTAGGGTTTGGGGTTTAGGGTTTTAGGGTTTAGGGTTTAGGGTTCAGGGTTTAGGGTTTAGGGTTTTGGGGTTTAGGGTTTAGGGCTTAAAGAACTTAATTTGGGGTTTAGGGTTTAGGGGTTTTGGGTTTAGGGTTTTAGTCTTCGGGGTTTGGGGCTCAGCTCGAACATTTCGGTTTAATCAGCCAAGTGAAGAGGCCCGAAGGGTTCAGGGTTGAGGGCTTCGAAAAATATAACAGTTTAGGTTTTAGTTTTAGGATTTAGAGTTTAGGGTTTAAGGGTTTCGGGTTTAGGGAAGTTTAGGGTGTAGGGTTCAGAGTCAACAGAGCATCTGCGAATAGGCTGAAGGCTGTCGAGGATTCCGCGCTAGACTACTTCCTGAATCCACCCTGGTCCGCAACACTTGCTCCTTAAGGGCTGTATGCCCCCAACAGGCTCTGTGGTAAAGGTTTCCTACTCAGCTGCTACCTGCAGTCTCCATTGTAGTTCCATTTTGGGGTTACCTTTTAAGATCCTAGATATCAACATGGCTAAACCAAAAAAAGGAACTACAATGGAGACTATAGTGTACCTACTAAACCCCAAACCCTAAACCCTAAACCCTAAACCTAAACCCTAAAGGTTTCCTACTCAGCTACTAAGTTCACGGACGTTTAGGGCCAAAGATAGACCGCCGCGGACTTTTTGGGCGAACGAAGCAGCTGATTGCTGGGGAGGGAGGGTTTTAGGGTTTAGGGTTTAGGGTTTGGGGTTCTGGGTTAGGGCTTAGGGTTTGACAATGTGAGGAAGGTGAACAACCTACGGTTTATGATATAAATCCTGCACTACCCATAACAAGGAAGATACCATATTTCCCATTTTTTGTCTAGGGTCCTTAAGGTCATGCAGGATTTATATCATCAACAGTAGGGGGTCCGTACGGAACCTCAGGAAACCTAAGGGAGTACTTCGGAGAAGTGGGGAATTCTAGATGACATATCTCCCTCTTGGACCATCCTGCCGCAAGAAGGGTTTAGGGTTTAGGGAGGGAATCCCATAAGCAGAGAAGCAGGTCCCGCCCATGCTGGTCTGGGTGCTGCAGGCTACGGGCTTGAATGTTTAAGTGTAGGGCCAAAAGGTTCTAGAGTCAAACCTTAAACCGAAAATGTTGAAGTCTAGGGCCCTAAACCCTAAACCCCGCAAGCCCTAAATCGTAGGGGTTTAGTGTTTTGGTGTCTGGGAAAATTCGGCTAAGGGGTTTTCGGTCCCAAGGATTCAGCTCCAGTTACAGGGTTTAGGGTTTCGGGTAAAGGGTTCAGGGGTTTAGGGTAAAGGGTTTGGGGGTTTAGGGTTACTGGGTAGATTGCGATTTTGGCCACTGGCTTGCGTAATCTTGGATCGTTCAACCTTTGCATTGTCAAACCCCGGCCACAGACCCCTAAACCCCAAAGCCCCCAAGCCTAGAGCCCTAGTACTCTTTTTCCTAAGTCCTAAAGCACTAAAACCCGGTAGAACCCCAAGCCTACATCCTAGACCCTAAACCCTAAAACCCTAGTTAGTAAGCCCGGTAGAACCCCCCAGCTGCCACCCTAATATAGTACACTAAATAGTAGGATCCTTATGATGAGGACCTCCGAACTAACTAAGGTACCCCTTCATTCTCTGAAACCCCCAGCTGTCAACCAAAAGAGCAAAGCACGAAAAGACCAAAGTGCACCACCCTAAACCCTGAACACTAAACCCTAAACACTGAACCCTAAACCCTAAACCCCCAACCGACTAGAGCCCTGAAGCTCCAAACCCTCCCTAAAACCCGAAGCTCCTCAGCCAGCACTCCTAAAACCCTAAACCCTGAGCAATAAAAGCCTAGACCCTAAACCCCTAACCCTGAGCCTTAAAAGCCTAGACCCTAAACCCTTAACCCTGAACCCTAAACCCTAAACTTCTAAACCCCCCCTGACCGACAACCTCGACCCTGTTGTTCTCCAAACTCACACTCCTGGTCTTAGGACCCAAAGGTCCTGAACGGCTTAGGGTTTATAGGGTTTAGGGTTTTCAGTTTAGGGTTTAGGTGTAAAGGTTACGGTTTAGGATTTAGGTCTTAAGGCTAGCGTATAGGATTTAAGTCTTAAGGTTTAGGGAGGTAACCCCCCAAAAAAAGGAACTACAATGGAGACTAAAATTTAGGGAGCTCGCAGGACGCCCAAAAGGATGGTTTAGGTTCAGAACGGACTCCCAAACTTTAACCAAAGCGAAGGGGCAGCGACACGGGCAGCAGGAAGGGCGCGAGAGGGCTGACCAAGTGTAGCTTCTCCTGGAGCGCCTCTTCCGATTCCTGAGGAGTTGAAGGGTTTAGAGTTAAGGGTGTAGGGTTTCCGCCATTATGGTATTGTAGTGGTGCAGATGCTGATTCCTGGGTTGCGGGCTTCCAGGTAGGTTGATATAGAAAGGGTCTAACTGTACCAAGGTCTGATGAGCTGGCAGGGCTTTACACGGTTTTGCCTCTTTCGATATCTAAGGGGTATAGTCCTCAAACAAGAACCCTAAACCACCCTAACATAGGGGCCTTAATAATTAGAATAGGGTTTTGGGGTCTATGGTACTATCACCACAATAATAAGCCCCTCAAAAACCTATTCAATCTAAACTCTTCCAAAGGCTGTAGAAGGAGACTTGACAAAGCTACTGTACGTTTGAGGGTTTAGGCTCTTCCGATTCCCCACACCCTAAACCCTAAACCCTAAACCCTAAAACCCTAAACCCTAGACCCTGAACCGTAAACCCTAAACCCTAAACCGTGCTTTATAACCTTGCGGCTTCATGCTTAGGGTTAAAGGTTTATTATAGCCCTAAGACTCCAAATAGCCCGAAGTAGGCACCATTTCCAGATCTTAGCCCCCAAAGCAGGTACTGTGTGTATACTTGGAGTCTTAGGATAAAATTTTGAGTTCATGTTGGTTCTAACGAGTTTCATCGAAAGAAGGCGGAGCGGGGTCCGGAAGATTCTGAAAAGGCGTTAGGGTGTAGGGTCTAGACTTGCAGCAGTCTTCTATAGTACTGCGGCTGCTTCGTTTCCTACAGCAGGCTCCCTTTGATATCAATTAATTAGGAAAGAGCACCTGCAGACCCCCAAAATCCGACCTTTCTGCGGACCTACATGAAGAAACTATGATTAAGATAGCCGTCATATTAACGAGAGACCCACTAAATGAACCTCTTCGGCCTCTTAGGTAGCCTGAATCCCTAAACCCTGAACACTGCCCAAATCCTAACTCCCAAACCCTAAACCCTCAACCCTGTACCCCGACCCTCAACCCTAAACCCTAAACCCCAAACCCAAACTCCTAAACCCTAAACCAAAACAGCAACGGGGGAGCTTCACCTGAGCCAGTTGCGATGGAGAGCTGCATGTCGGCACTCACAGCTCGGTTGAGGGCTAGGGTTTAGGGTTTAGGGTTTACGTTTAAGGGAATCCAAGCAGTTTAAGATTCGACTTTCGTGCATGGCCCCCAAAACTTCAACCCGAAGCCTACGGTAGAATCTAGTTTTGCACGTTTCTCTCCGACCTTTACGAGTCATTTAGACTCTGAACCCTGTAAGGATAATGACACCATACCGACCAAACCCAAGCCTCAGAGGCTGTAAACCCCAATATAGGGGCCTTAATAATTAGACTAGGGTTTTGGGGCCCGTTATACTATAACTATAATAAGGAACCCCCAAAATAGTATTGGTAGTTATTGACGCCCCTACATTACAGATCAAGCAATGCCAGAACCCTTTTTTGCCACCACTCCGAGTCATCGCTGAGGGTACAAGATGTCGCGCTCAGGATTTCGATTTTAGCGGTCAGAGTTCGGGGTGGTTTTCAGGAGAATATTCTGGTAGTTGTTGCGACTCAAAGCACTAACAACCACCAACACCAACCATCACCGGCGCTTCAGGGTTGGGGGTAGGGCGGTCGGGCTCGACCGCAGGGTAGAGGATCGCGTTGGGTGTTATGCCTTCGCTTCGTCGGTCCATGCTTCTCAGGCTTCAAGGGTCGGAGTTCGTGGGTGCCTACCGCACGTAAAGATCAGCCCTGAACCGTTTCAGCTATACCCTGAAAACCCTTGTCCCCAGACCCCCAACCATAGTTCTCCAGATGTCCAAGCAAAGAAGCCCATTTATCGGGTCAACGATCCGCAGGAGTCACCTCCGACGAGGACTGCAGCTGATTTCGCACCGCACTGCTGTCACCAGCAGCGAAGGCACTGCCCCAAGACACGACAGATCCATCACCAAGGATCGCTGCAAATGCGGACTCTGTTGCTTGAATCTGCTGCACATTCTTCAGCTCGTCTCGGACATCGCTGCTGTCACCACCGAGGCCTGCCTCGCCCCAGCTAACGACGGATCCATCTATGAGGATGGCCGCGAATGCTCCCTTAGTTGCTTGAATCTGCTGCACGTTTCGCAACTTATCTCGCACGGCCCTGCTGTCACCACCACAGCGAGGGTCGCCCCAGGACACGACTGATCCATCTTCAAGGATCGCGGCGAAAGCCGATTCGGTTGCCTGAATCTGATGCACAGTCTTCAGCTCATCTCTCACGCTACAGCTTGGGCCGCCGCCACAACGAGCGTCACCCCAGGACACGACGGATCCATCGCTCAGGATCGCAGCAAAAGCCTCCGTGTTTGCTTGAATCTGCCGCACGTTCTGCAGCTGATCTCGAATCACATTGCTATCCCCACCAAAACTGGCTTCGCCCCAGCTGACGACAGATTCATCTTCAAGAATCGCAGCGAAGGCCCCTTCGGTTGCTTGAATCTGCTTCACATTCCTCAAATGATCTTGAACGGAGCTGCTGTCACCACCAAATCGAAGATCGCCCCATGACACGGCAGATCCATCACCTAAGATCGCAGCAAAGGCAGTACCAGTGGCTTGGATCTGCCGCACGTCTTTCAGTTTGTCTCTAACGGAAAAGCAGTCGCCACCGGAAGCAGCATCACCCCAAGTAACAACAGAACCATCAATCAGGATAGCGGCGAAAGCCAAGCCAGTTGCTTGGATTTGCTGCACGTTCTTCAGCAGATCTCGTACACCACTGCTGTTACCACCAAGAAAATCACTCCCCCAAGTGACGACGGACCCATCGTCTAGCATCGCAGCAAATGCTCCCTTTGTTGCCTGAATCTGCTTCACATTATTGAGCTGATCTTGCACAGAGCTGCTATCACCGCCACGGTTAGCAATGCCCCAGCACACAACGGAGCCATCATCCAAGATCGCTGCGAAGGCCATGCTGGTTGCCTGGATGCTATGCACGTTCTTCAGCTCCTCTCGCAGAGTATTACCGTCAGCCCCTAAGCCACCCCAAGTCACGACGGATCCGTCACCCAGTATCGCACTCATAGCCAACGATCCACCGCAGAGCTGCACGGTCCGAATCTGGAAAGTCAAGGCCTCCCCGGTCTGAAGCATGGCCCCCTCGAGTGAAGCTTTCCTGTGCTCTTGTTAAGGGATTTAGTTACCATAATAAGGATCCATAGTAAATTAGATGGTTTCTTTACTATAGTAACTTAAAACCAACTCCTTAACAAGAGCCCAGTTTCCCATCCAGTACAGCTCCAGCTGAGTTCAAGAGCCGACCTTTGCCAACTCCCAGGGCTCTCTGCGCCCGCAGCCGCAGGGACTCCACGGATTCAGTCCCGGCGGCCTCCAAGGAGATAGTCTTGCCACTTATAAGGCTCACCTCAACGGTCAGTGACATCGGCAAGGACCCCGGACCTGGTACAACTCATGTTCTTGCCTTTGCTGGCCTCCTGCTTCTTCTCATTGTTGTCGTTATTGTGATGGGTGCGGCGGGTAGAAAAGTGAGTCGCGTTCTTGATGTTGGGAATAGTCACTGCTCTTGCCACTGGCACTTTTGTTGCTACGACTATGTTCTTATTGCCTCACTCTCCAGAGCGCCCAGTTCCCTTTTAGTTGAGGAAAACGGCTAGAATCATGATATGAAGCCCCTTATACTTTCAGGTATATTCCTTAAGTGGTGAAGGGGCCCTATACAAACCCCTATAAACCCCTCTTAAAGGAGCCCTTAAAGGAACCCTGATTTAAGGCCATGTTCCTTCATTAAGGGGCATTGGGGTCTCTGGGTCTCATGGCTACGGGCAAGCCCGGGCTGCAAATCTTCCAGACTTTTCGCCACGGACGGTAAAGGTCTACTTGGCGGGTCGGGGGACTTAGTAAGTAGAGACTAAGTAGAGTTACCAGTACCCTAAAAGGGATCCTAATTGGGGTTCTGGTACTTATAAGTCTATAAAATAACTAGTTACTAAGTCCGCCGACCCTCCAAGTAGTGTTTGGGGTTGTTTCCCTCTAGGGTTTAGGGTTTAGGGGTTACACTCTCACAACCCGGACAATCCAGGCGAGGACTCGGAAAGGGTTTGAGGTTTGCGGTTTAGGGTCCAGGGCTTTCAAATCCCAGATACACAAACAACCTATGAACCACTATGTTGCCCTGATCAGCCCTAATGCCTTCTTCATCTCCATCTACTGTAGAACCGTGTATGACTATGAGGTATTATTCTTGAGTTGTGCTATAACTCTGCTATAATGTACCGAAGCCGCAGCCTAAGCCTGTTCAGTTAAACTGAGGGTTGTTGTTATCAGCCCTTTTCCCCTCTGCTATTAGGGTTTCAGAAGGGTTTAAGGTTTAAGGACATCCCAAAGCCTATTCTCCACCTGGAGATGTATGGGTGGAAGTCTTCCATCAGGTGGTTATGAGATAAGTTAGATCAGCAGCGGTGTCGCCAAGCGATGCCCTAAACCCTCAACCCTAAACCTTCAACCCTACACCCTAAACCCTCAACCCTAAACCCCAAGCTTATGCGCACCGAAGCCACGACTGCAAGCAGTAAGCCCCAGAACAAAAGCCCGTAATATAGGGGACTTACTCACTACAATGTTGTGTTTCCGTAGTGTTCAACTAAAATTCAGATTCTCCAGAATGTTATACCATAATTCCTGTAATACTGAACCCCAAAATAGTATAGGTAGTTTTTTTAGGCCCCTAGAGTACAGAACGACTGCTTGTACCACAGCAAGCCTTCGGCAACATCCGTGGCCATCGCAGGAGACATGGAGGGCTTCTTTTGGGACGGCAAAAGCTTAGGGTTTAGGGTTTAGGGTTTAGGACTGATACTTCTTGGCTCAGTTCAGGGTGTTGCGAGAGGGTCTCGGAATAGTGAGGGCTAAGGGACAGGGAGGACAATTACATTGAAAGCCACCGTGGCATTTACACCAATTTTAACATGAACATGAATTCCAAGCTTTGACATAAAGACGACTCGGTATACTTACTGTTTGTAGGGACTCGGCGATGGTGTTAACAGGTAACAGGCCCAAATTCCACAACCCGCTTCTCTGCTCAAGCTCCTGCATCTAGTCGACAGGGTTTCATGCAATCATGCTGGAGAAGACAAAGTGTCTGAATTGGTCTGATTGGGTTTGAATCATACATTCTACCTCTGAAAGGATGGACCCCAGGTCTGTCAATGCGGTATCTGGCCCGGTGTGGCTTTCTCGGTGCGTGCTGGAGGTGCGAACGAAACATGCCACCGTCCATGCCTGCAGGCTCATGCTTGGCTTTGGGTTCAGAGTTCCAGAGTTTATGCAAGGGGGCTTAGGCCTCAGGCCTTGTTGACAGCAGCGCACGGCCTTTCGAAGCCGCCAGGCACTCGTTTGTGATCCCGCTGACGCGAGAGAGCTCAGCTAGGAACACGCAGTGAGCTAAGCATGAGACGCAGACATGTGATGCCTAAAGCTCTAAGGGTTGTGGTCGTAAACATTGTAATGACAGAAAGAACGAGCATGCTACTTCCTGCTTCAACTTGTAGCTCCGATACCCTATACGTCAGACCCTGCATCACCCATCGCTTAATCCCCTGCCGCTAGAGTAGCCGAGTAGCCCATGTTTCCCCTGCCCAAAACCACGAAAGCTTGGCTCCTGCGTATCGGGTTCAGGGCGTTAGATGTGTGTACTATGGGCGCCCCTTACAACTCAGGGATAGAGACGGAGATTGGTGCTAGGAGTAATCGCATGCTTGCATCAGCATATAGCACGATGGGGTTCGGGGAGTCGGGTTTCACCAAACCCTCCAGAATCTATGACACCGTAATTGTAGGGTATAACCCTGGAAGCACTAACTACGGCTGATGATATAAATCCTGCATTACCCATGACAGGAATATACCCTAATTCCCATAGTTCAGGGTCCTTAAGGTAATGCACCATTTATATCATTAAAAGTAGCAATGGCTCGCTTAGCTCTAAACCCCGAGAAACGAGGGCCATTGGGCGTCACACAGCTCGCTCGCCTCTGCCAGGGAAGGACCCAAAAAAAGTGGAGGAGCGGAACTGCTTCAGTTTGGGGTTTAGGGTTTAGGGACTGATTAGTTTTGAGTCTAGGGTTCAGGGCCTGATTAGTTTTGGGTTCAGGGTTTAGTGCCTGATTCAGGCTTCGGCTTTTGAGCTCGATGCCCGGACATTGGTTTCGAATCCTGAAGAGTCCTTGGCAAATGTACGGTACATGGGTGAAGGGCTTCCAGGTATAGATGCTTCAGGCTCGGGGCTTTCAGTTGTACTAGACTAGGGCTACGGCGACGTCTTGATGAGCAGCGGTAGGTGAGTGGAGGATGGATTAGGGTTTTATGGCGGTGTAGGAAACCCGCCCCAAAAGTCCTAGACCCTTTTCAGCATGGGATTGTGTTGTGTACGTCCTAAACCCTAAAGCCTAAACCTTTAAACCCAAAACCCTAAAACCCCCTAAACCCTAAAGACTTAAACTCCTAAACCCGGAAACCCTGAACGCCTAAACCCCCAAACCCTAAACCCTTAAACCCCAAACTCTGCACCCCTAGACTTTAAACCCGAACCTAAACCCCTGAATGCTCCTAAGCTTTCAGTGACCCTAAACGCAAACCCCTGTGCCTGAACTGCTAAACCCCGAAAAGCCGAAATCCTCAACCTGACTCGAGTTCATTCTTAATTTAGGGTTTAGGGTTTTGGGTTTTGGGTTTAGGGTTTTAATCGGCATCCATTTAGTCGCCAAGTGTCTCGCTTCGTGCCAGTACGCAGGACCGAATGCATAAATCCTGACCCCTAAACCCTAAAACACTAAACCCGAAGCCCCCTAAACCCTAAACTCCTAAACTGCTAAACCCTTCAACCCTGAAACCCTGAACCCCTAAACCCTCAAACCCTAAACTCTAAACCTCTAGATATCCCCAGACGATGTTCCCGGACTAAAGCTGGACCTAAACCCCCGAACCCAAACCCCTAGTAAGCCTAAACCCTAAACCCGTAAACCCTAAACCCCTAAACTGCTAAATCCCTAAACCCCTAAACCCTAGCCCTGACCCCTAAACTGCCGCATCCCTCTAGCCCTAAACCCTAGCCCTAAACCCTTGTGACCAGACTCTCCGGTCTCTCCTAAACCCTTAAACCGCCACAAACCCTGAACCCTAAACCCTTTTCCCTAAACCCTGAACCCTAAACCCTCTTTACCTATATCTATATATATATATATATATGTACATATATTTAAATGTTCAGCCACTTTTCGTCCATTTTGACCCGTCTGTTCAGCCAGTTTTCGTCAATTTACTCCGTATGTTCAGCCACTTTTCGTCAATTTGACCCGTATGTTCAGCCACTTTTGCGTCAATTTGACCCGTATGTTCAGCCTGTTTTCGTCGATTTGACCCGTATGTTCAGTTTTCGTCAATTTACTCCGTATGTTCAGCGACGTTTGCGTCAATTTGACCCGTATGTTCAGCCTGTTTTCGTCAATTTGACCCGTATGTT